>CAKOAT010201488.1:33287-43548 GCA_932364175.1 Eruca vesicaria subsp. sativa
ATATTAATAGAATAAGATGAAAATAAAATACTTTATTGCTTAGAATAGAATAGAAATAAACACACTAGAACAAAACAAAGCATTCAAAAAGCATCTTTAGCCAAACACAATGGCAAAAACTATAAATATGAGTTCCATTAGGTTAAAAACTCGTCAGGGGCAATCTTGTAATAATGGGAAAACTTGGGCTTTAAGTCTGCCAAGTAAATCTTGCTCATCACGCTCAGTATCGATCGATGGTACATGGTGTACATCGATCAATGGAGTATCTCGACTTCAACTTCTACGGAAGCGTCATCGATCGATTACACAGGGTGTGTATCGATTGATATGTATCTCTGGATATTGACCTTGTTGTCTGATCTTCATAGTTATTTCGGAAAACTCTCCTTTAAGCTCCATAAGGGCACCTAAATCATCACTTTACTCCAAAATGCTCCTGAACATGAAAACATACCTAATAGACTCCAAAACATATATAATTATCATAAAAACATATCAATACCATGACTAAAAACGGGTCAAAATCATGGTATATTAACTCCCCCAGACTTAACCTTTTGCTTGTCCTCAAGCAAACCATAAGTTAGTCTTTGGAAGAATTTTAAAAATAGCAGGGAATTAATCAACTCATAACTTTAAAATCATCACCTCTTACTTTGTTGCAAGCCACATCTCATATCTATCAACTACAGAAGTACATTATACCATATCCTAGCTTAGCAACCAAATACATCTAGCCAATCAACTTAAAAATTCATGTATGTCTATCCCCTCTACTGATTTCATTTATGCATAAAAGTAAAGGTGTAGGCTTTACCTTGGTAGTATCGATCAAGGAACACTTGGATTCAACTAAAACAAGTTTCAGGCATTCTCATCCTGGTTCCCTTTCTCTCTTTATCTTTCTTCTCTGAATCCCAATTCTTTCTTTCTCTTCTTTTTTTTATATCAATCCCAATGAACAACTAATGTTCATCTTATTGATCTTTCTACTTTTTGTAGCTATTTGACAAAGTGTAGGCGAATAGTGGGGTCATAGGTAATTTACCTCTCCCTTGCTTCCACAATGTGTGATCATTCCTTTGATTTAGAATAGTAGGGTCATGGGTAATGTACCTCTCTTTCTGCCTCTCAGGAAATCATCTCAATCTTTTATTTTCTGGGGATTCCAAAGGAAGGAGAGAAGGAAACCAAATTTTTTGAGACTTTTACCTTCCACTTGTAGGAGGATTCCAATCCCTTGTATACCAAGCCCCAAGACAAGCAGTAGATGTCAGGATAGGTTGGAAATCAGCTTTGGTTCTTCCAGACACTCATGAAAGTGTTGTCAAAGGTGATCGGTGATCCACTTTAGTATATATAGAACTTTCTGCAATCAACAAATCTAAGAATAGTGCTAAAGAATGGTAAGATAAAAAGTAAGACTTTGAAAATTTTTCCCTTTCTTGACTCAATAAAACAAATTTTTGAAAACTTTTAACAAGATCAAAAAGAGGTAAAGTAGCATCAGTAATTCATTCCCCCCCCAAACTTAAATCATACACTGTCCCCAGTGTATAATCAGTCAGAATTGGAGCATAAGAAACAAATAATATGCAACTGATATCGAAATTGTAAACGATATACCTAGCCGATATGGATATCAATCGATGGTGAGTCACCATCGTCGATCGATTCATGAAGATGTGTGTCGAGCGATATTGACTGGATCGTATCGGTCGATAGAGGTAGTGATCGTGTAGCTATGTTCCTAAAAAAAAATAAAAAACGAAAGTAATCAATAAGAATAAAATAAAACTAAGTAAGAAAATACCTAACAGTGGTTTGCCTCCCACTCAACGCTTATTTAAAGTCATTTAGCTTGACTATGGAGGTATGGTGGCTAGTGAGGTGGGTTTCAGGCACTTGTTGGCAAACAAGTATCCTTTTTGTCTTGTGATTCTTCAAACCATGAAGTTAAAAAGCTTCTTGTGGCTTTCTCGCTTCTGGTCATACTAGCTTTCAAACAATAAAATTCAGTTTGGATCCTTTTTAACCACTCCTCTAGGCTGGCAATGCTGTACTGGTGATGTCCAAGCATGTTGTAGATGTGTTCGGCATTCAGCTGCGTGGTGTCGTTGTGTGGGGTCTCGTTGGTCGATTCTGGAGGTTTCATATCGGTCGATGTGTGGTGGGTTTCATCGATCGATGGGGATGGGTCAGGTCGGCTGGCGAGCTGTCTTTGAATATCTTCTACCTCCTTCTGAATCCCTTCTGTTCTAAGTTCCAAACTTCGAACGCCACTCTCTACTGGGAACCAATACTTGTCTAGTAATCTATAATCTTCGTCTCCACAAGCCTCAATGGATTTGTAGATCTCTGCTGTTGTTTCTTCAAGTTATTCCCTGGTACAGAACTCTGGTGCTCGTGTATCGATCGATGGACTGGGGGGGGGGGTCATCGATCGATAGCTTCTGTAAGTGACTCTCGATCGGATTGTCGAAGGTCGTGTCGATCGATGCAGAGGGGGCTGTATCGGTCGATGGTCGTGCTTGAGATTCGAGTTGTGCGTACAATACGTTGACTTCTTCTTGGAGGGAGTCTCTTTCTTTTTGTGTTAAGTCATTCCCAGACATATTCCATAGTAGTTCACCTCGAAGTCTCGATATGACTTTCTCCTGTTATAAGCTCAATCCGGCTTTCTCCCAGTTGTGTTCACTGGTTTTCTCATTCAGCATATGTGTCACCTCTGCTTCTGTGTAGAGCTTGAAATCTGGAACTCCTTTAGCATATGGTTCGGCATGCTCCGGTAAACAGAAACAAGAGCGTCCAAATAGTGAGCCTCTTTTAAGCAATTTTCCCATGTCTTCTTTGTAGACATGGATGATATCTCCGTTGACCTCTCTTGCATAACCAGCTTCATCTCTGTAGACGCCATATTCGTCTTTCTTTTTTCAAAAGAAACGACGAACTCCGTGTTTGAAAGCTCTCTTCCCAAATTCGCGTTGTATATCGGTCGATGCACGTCTCCATGTATCGGTCGATGCTTGCTGACATTGGTGCTGATCGTGAGGGTAGAGGGGTGGTTGGGTGGAAGGGTTGACTGGTCCATCGACCATCTGAAGGAAATCTGCAACATCTTCTTTAAAGATTGGAATCATTCTCCCATCTAATGCTCGTGCATGACCTTCTGGATCCCTGAAAATACGATATTCATCCAGAATTAGTGAAGTAAAATCGAAATTATGTGTTTGTACCTCGGATGGTTGTGTGGTTGGATCAGTCAATGGTCGGAGATTGATATCGATCNATCGACCATCTGAAGGAAATCTGCAACATCTTCTTTAAAGATTGGAATCATTCTCCCATCTAATGCTCGTGCATGACCTTCTGGATCCCTGAAAATACGATATTCATCCAGAATTAGTGAAGTAAAATCGAAATTATGTGTTTGTACCTCGGATGGTTGTGTGGTTGGATCAGTCAATGGTCGGAGATTGATATCGATCAATGGTGAGTGCTCCATATCGGTCGATGTGACTGCATCAGGTTGGATCGCGGATGGTGAGGGTGCTGTGCCCACTGCAAAACTCTCATGATAACTGCTCGCCCAGCTCCCAATCGAGTAATCTCCGTCTCGTGGTTCGTGTGGAACGTAGACTGGTGCGCAGTAAGGTTCGTCGCTCGTCAATTCGAAACATCGTTTGAGTGATCTGGGTTGGGGCATATCGATCGATGGACAGGGGTCCATATCGGTCGATGCTTGGTGGATGAAGGTCGGGAGAGGAGGTTGTGCTTCATCATCTCGAAGAAGTCTGTACTCTATAGCTTGTTCCTCTCCATAATCTTCATCATACTCCTCCAGAGTAGTGATGCTATCAAGCTCTGGCCTGTATCAATCGTTCTCCCAATCATTGGTGCCAAAATCGCCGTCTGGAAACTCCTCCTCGATCTTCTGGAATAGCGTATTGATCGATGACCATGTGTATTCATCGGTTGATGCGGGTCGGCTGGTATCGGTCGATGGTATAAGTCTACCATCGGTCGATGTGTCTGCTTCGGTTTCATACTCGGCCATAGAATCATATTCGTGGGCACATAAACATGTTGCTACGAGTGCTGGGTTCTTCATCCTTGGAAACTTGATGACTGGAACATGGTTGTAGTGGATGGTAGGGTTGATGAGGGTGAGACATAGCTTGTTGGATTTGAGATCACAAACGGCTCCAACTGTGGCTAAGAAGGCTCTTCCAAGTAGCAGAGAAGTCTTGAAGTTGAGTTTGTTGGTTAGGATATGGAAGTCTGTAGGAATTACGGTTTCTCCAATCTGTACCTCAAGGTTTCGAATGATGCCTCCAGAGCTCTGCTGAGAACAATCCACAAAGATGAAGGTTTCTTGAGAAGGCTCTATCTTCAGACCTAGGTTGTGATAACCCGCCCATTAGGATAAAACGGTTGAGATCAATTGGTCGAGAAGATTGGTCGAGGATCCACTTGGTGGTCGAGTCGCAGACGATAAGGGTCGATCGAGAGTTTCAAGTTCGAGATGGTCAATGAATGGATTGTGATTGAACAATGAGGCAATACAAGCTGCTCTACCGTGTTATACAAAGTGTTAGATTGATCAGACGGCTGTTTTGGAAGCATAACATTTTTGAAGCACGACGGGTTAGAAGCACGACGGTTCTGAAGCTCGACGTTTCTTAGTCACTAAGTAATCTGCAAAACTTCGTAACTATCAGTATTATATTATTCGGAGACATAATCTCGGAAGCAGGATGGGAAGTAAGCAGGACGGGAAGCAAGCACGACGGGATCGAAGCACGACGGAAAGCCCGAAGTTGGGCGAAAACCCAAATTTTGATATCAAGGGATTTTCCAGAAAGCCGGAGGCTCGGGAAATATTTTCCATCAAGGTCAAGAATTATTTGGATTCTATCAAGATTATTTAGAGCATCAGAATGGGAGCGGAAAAATATTCGGGATTACGGGTCAAAGAAATCCCGGAAGGATCGAAAATCGCGTAAATGAACCGAAAAGCTCGAGGTGTGTCAACGCATGCCATCAGGACGTGGTGTCAATCATACAACAAGCTGAGTGTCTACACAAGAACGAGGTGTCTCCGTGCAGGGAAGCCACACATGCAGCTTGACATGTGGAGCACGAGGTGTCGCCGTGCATGCAGTCGAAGCATGCTGATCGACATGTAGCGGGCGGTGTGTCGCGATGCATGCAATCCAGCCATGATGAGATATATCTGTACGTGGCTGTGTCACTTTGCATGAGCCTAAGCTATGTACCAGGACATGTGTGCGCCCGTGTGTCACCACGCATGCAACCGGAGGCATGCGGGATGACACACAGTCGTCGGTGTGGCTCGATATTACTGGTCGATGGTTTCTATAAATACCCAGCCACCCCCTTCACTTTCAGGCATCCATCACACACCAAAATCACTTGAAAAACGTGGCTAGAGAGAGAGTGTGAAAGAAAGAAGTGATTTTAAGAGTAAGGTCAGTTCTAAATATCGATACTCCATCGAGAAGGCCGATGCTGTCCAATCGGCGATTCTCTACGATTGTTATGCCGAAGCTCTGCCCAAATCAATCCTTCCACTCTATTATTATTCTCTGATGATGAAGTGGAGGTGCTGTCCAAGATCATTCGAAGTTCTGAAGCCCAATCTACCAAGAAGACAAGTTCTGTCCAATCGACGAATCTCTATGATTGTAACGCGGAAGCACTGCCCAAATCAATCAATCCAAGGCAGTAATTTTCTTCTACAATCATGGGGAGGTTCTGTCCGAGTCAAGATCAGTCCAGTCCATTCCATTCAAGTCGTCCATTGGGTTTTGGCCAAGTCCTCTCCGATCAACCAGCTGCTTATCGGCATAGAACACTGTGAGTTGGTTTTGTGTGAATTCCACTTGGAATTTAGGGTAGTTTTGTGAGTTGGTTATGTTTGAATTCCGTTTGGAATTTAGGGTAGTTTTTGATTGAGTTCCACTTGGGACTTAGGATATAGATCGAGTATTCATATAGAATAGAATTCGAACGTTATTGCTTGATAGAGTCCTTAGGGTTACTTTCTTTTATTAATCTGGACTCAGCTTAGCAAGGGCTAAGCTGAGATGAAATGAAATGGAATTAAGACTGAGTTAATAACCTGACTAGGACTAGGATGCATCATGTTTTCTATTCTTGTGTGTTGATATGTTTGAGTGCAGGTTCCCGTTAACTAAGGATAGTTTCATAGCAGGAGGCTGAACTATCTTGGTAACAGTTTGATTGAGTGATTGCTTGTTTATATAACGCTTGTTGATTGAGGTTNTAGGCCATATAGGCCGGACTACTGGTACTAGTGATTAGTGTTGAGTCTAGATAATATCGCTAGGTTATGGATAGTTAGGTTCTGGAATCTATGTCCTTAGGCTAGGTTTTAGATTAAGGTTGTGTTTAGGTTGTTAGGTGTGTGTTGCCGACAGCATGTGTGTAACCCGCCCATGCTAGGCATGTTTAGGGGTGATTAGAGTTTCCTCAGCCTCGTACCCAGCGGGTTCAAGGAAACCCCTTATTCGTTGGATCGGGAAGACTCAGATAGACGGGATCATGGCCTATGGCTGAGTATTACACGACGGTATAATGTGCCAGTGACCCGATAGACTGTGGGCTGTCGCACGGTGACCCGAATGACTGTGGGCCTCGGTCGGTTGAAAGTTCCTTCTTCCGGCCTTTGTGGTAGGTAGTTAGGATGTTGCCGATGTTGAGGGGGTAACACGAAGTCACCAGGGACCATGTTAGAGTGTTGAGTTAGAGTGTTGTGTCGAGTATAGGTTTATGGAATCCTAGGGAAGTGTAACACTGATATACAGTGCTACACGTTAGATCGAGTCGTGATTAGTTAGAATAACAAACGCTCGGCGATTGGCCCCGTCAAGCACGCTAGCCGCCCTAAACAAACGCACCGACCCACTGGTCCGCATACATCCGACTAGGATAAAATAACGCGCTATAAAAGAAATCCAAACTTTTGGTCAGCACTTCCGGGCAACTTAGAAATTGTTCCTGGTGAGATGCTCGGTTCCAACCAGACGAATCGTATAAGCCGAGAACCTATCGCGGATTCTAAATCGGTATGGAATCAGGTTAAAATCGCAACAGGCAAATCGAAAGCCGACTAGTCATCGCATAGCCTCAATCCGAAAGTAAAGCTAGGTCTTGCCCTAAACCCAGCACATTGGTCTCTAACGTCTCAAGGCATGAATCGAGATCCTAAAGGCATGTCTCTTAGCCCACATCTAAACACTCGCGAAAAACAAAACATTCCGGGTAAATGAACCGGACGATCTACACCAAGAGTTAGATGCGAGACGACAACTCGTATTTCGTCCCTCTACATCTTAAACGAAACGCATATTTCATACTTAGAAAATATTTTTATTAAAAGTATTCGCTCAAATGCACGCCGCCCAGTGGCAGGGATTCAAAGCCACCAATGGCCAGTCCTGGAAAAACAACAACAATATCATAAAACAATAACATCATACATCAATCATCAAACACAGACGCCGAGCCCTGGCCAACATTAGCATCAATCCACGGTTGATCAACTTCGCCGCACGCTTCCGGAATCTCAGGCCCGACTTCAACTGAATCCGGTGACACCACGATGGGGTTCCACTGATCCCACATGCGCGCCCTGAGACCAAATAGTTTAGGCTGCATATCTGTTGGTGTCAAAATCGGTCACGACGGAATCAATGGCTAAATGTCTCCGTAAAATTAAATAAAAAATACGTTTTATAAAACTCGAGAAGTCGTTTTATAAAACTCGAGAAGGCGTTTTATAAAACTCGAGAAATCATTTTATAAAACTCGAGAAATCCCTTTATAAAATTCGAGAACTCGTTTTATAAAACTAGATAAATCGTTTTATAAAACTCGAGAAGTCGTTTTATAAAACTCGAGAAGTCGTTTTATAAAGTTAAAAGAAGTTTCCAAACAAAGGAAATCCGCGGAAAACATGGAAATCTTTATCTCGGAAGAACAAAACAAACACCGATTACACGATCGCCCGAGTTAATCACAAAACAGCGAAAAACCGAAACCGCCGTAAAACGCGAGCTAGTCCCGTCACGACTAGCTCGCCGAACGTCGAGCTAGTACCATCCCGACTAGCTAGCTGTACAGCGAGCTAGAAGCTTCCCGTGTGGCTCGCCGTACGGCGAGCTGAACCGGTCCAGTTCGGCTCACCGTACGTCGAGCTGACCATCCCGAGCCTCGATCTCCCACGTCCCAATTCAAGGCTTACGCCACGGTCAAAATGTCTCCCGTTTCAGCTCAATCCATCTTACCGTTCGAGTTTTACGATAAAAACCATAAAACTTTGTTTTCTCGAAAAGAACTTGAGGAAATCGTATAAAACGGCAACGGTCAAACGAAACACCGAACATTGCCTAAACTATACGATTTATTTGAGATTTTGCATAAAAATCGTAAAAACGCATTTTTAATAAAAAACGTCGAGTGAATCGTAAAAACGGCAACGATTAACCGAAAAACGAACATAGCTAAACTTTACGATTAACTCGGGGAATTTACTAAAAACGGCATCAGATCAGAAAAGGATCTCGTAAAAATTCGCAAAATGGATTTATCGCAAAACGGCTCGGTAGGTCCTAAAACGCGATAAAAAGCCTATCTCGCGATCTTAACGAAATATAGCCCGAAGATACGATAACGTTTTGACGATTTACCCGCAGAAGGAAGATAAATGTCAAGTTTGAAGATAAATGTCAAGTTTAAAGATAAATAGAAGATTTCCGCAGGAAAAAAGGAAAGATAAACATAAAATGAAGATTCTCGATAAACTCAAATCTGGGCGAAATAGAAGGACTAAACCGCCAAGGAAGGGAGTATATAAGCAAGAGGCAAAGGGCAGAAGCAGTGGACGATTTTCAGAGCTCTCATCTGAGACTTTTTACAACTTTTCTAGACTTAGAATTTTCCGCACTTAGAAACTTAGGCTTTTTCTCGACCAGTTCGGTTTCTATGACTGGCGCTCAATTACTAGACGAACTCGCCCAGGCAGTTCGATCTTTTGTCCAGCTCTATCAGCCGAACTACGTTCGACTTGATCCTCGAAAGGGGTACGTAGGCAGCCTTTCATAAGGTTCAGTCCGAAATCAATCAAGCTCTCTTTTTATCAAAACGATGTTTGGATATATGAAAGACAAAGTCGCAACTCGCAAAAACGCTGGTAAAACAACTCTAGCAGCGACTATAGCCAACGCTCACGCAAACGCTGTAGTAATTAATAAAATCGAAAACTTAATCGCCACTCTTCACCAAGGAAAGAGAACGAAACGAGCTCGCGATTTCTCTGTCTAAACAAAAGGGAAACGGTAAAACCAATCAAACCCCGTAACCAAATCGGAGAAATATTGTTGGTGTCGAAAACCGTAATCTCGAAATCAACGTCTGCGATAGCTTCTGTAAAAGATGGAGTCATTATTTTCCGCAAAATCATTTTGTAAAATGATTAATACCGTTTTATAAAACTCGAGAATCGTTATATAAAACTCAAGATCGTTTTATAAAACTCAAGGATCGTTTTATAAAACCCGAGAATCGTTTTATAAAACTCGAGAATCGTTTTATAAAACTCGAGAGTCATTTTATAAAACTCAAAGATCGTTTTATAAAACCCGAGAATCGTTTTATAAAACTCGAGAATCGTTTTATAAAACGATGGAATCGTTTTATAAAACTCAAAGATCGTTTTATAAAACTCAAAGATCGTTTTATAAAACTCAAAGATCGTTTTATAAAACTCGAGAATCGTTTTATAAAACTCGAGAATCGTTTTATAAAACTCGAGAATCGTTTTATAAAGCTCGAGAATCGTTTTATAAAACTCGAAGATCGTTTTATAAAACTCGAGAAACGTTTTATAAAACTCGAGAATCGTTTTATAAAACTCGAGAATCGTTTTATAAAACTCGAAAATCGTTTTATAAAACTCAAAGAATCATTTTACAAAACCGCAAAAAACCGAAATCGCCGCAAAACGCGAACTACTCACGACTAGTTCGCCTGCAGGCGAACTAAGCCGAGCTGGCTTAGTTCGCCAGCAGGCGAACTAGGGACGTCCCGACTAGTTCGCCTGCTGGCGAACTAAGCCGAGCTGGCTTAGTTCGCCAGCAGGCGAACTAGGAGCCTCTCGACTAGTTCGCCTGCTGGCGAACTAAGCCGAGCTGGCTTAGTTCGCCAGCAGGCG
>CAKOAT010201599.1:1502-11692 GCA_932364175.1 Eruca vesicaria subsp. sativa
GTAACAGTTGTCAATTCTTATTCAATAAAAGCTTTCTTACGATTTCTTATCTCTTTATTCTTGTTGTTCATCCATATTCCTTTGAACTCGTTTGTTTTAGTGATTTCCGCAGAGATCCAGGACCTCGGGAAAATTAGGGTTTCGCCCTAAGTTTCCATATTTGACGGAAAATCGACAGTGTGGATTTCGGTTCCCACATATACCAAGCTCCAAAGCAAGGAAATAAGTATGTATTAGGTTGGAGGTCAGATTCAGTTCCTACTTTCTAAGCAAGTGTGATCTAATTACATGATGAGCCACTTTAGTATCTTTAGTACATTCTGCTGTCAACAAGTCTAAGAATGGTGATATAGAGTGGTTAGATAATAAATAAAAATTTAAAACGATCATAATCTCCTTCTTGACTCTATAAAAACTTTGAAAAACTTGTATAGATATAATTATAGATACAGAAAGCTCACAATAAATAAAAACATCAGTGAACCTCTCTCAGACTTAAATAACATTTTCCCTAGTGTTATCCCGTCCTGGTTTGGTTAGTGATACGCTCTAAATTGAAGGATCACTCTAAGGTTGGTGGATTGGATAAGCCTTGCACCGAATTAGCTAGAAAGCACAAACGATCAAGGGATGTGGATTGAATGGTGACACAAGAGGTGCGGAAAGTCTCTTGATACTACCAACTTCTAAGCCCGAAGATATGACACACTCCGACGACTCAAAAGATAAGATATTCGATGAAGAACAAATGATTCAACAAGTTAAAAGGAAAGGTTTTTATTAAAAGGTGGAATTAATTACAAAGGAAATAGTTAGGCCTTTATATAGTACGCAATGTGGTATACAAAACGTTTATTCAAAACCTAGAAACTTGAAAACACATAAATATAAAATACTTAACCAGAATAATAGTTGTCCTTGACTTGACAAAAAGTTGGACGGTTTTTGTTGAATGACTCTTAGGATGGTCATGTCCTTTCGCATGGTTAACGATCTCGGAATTGCCGTCAG
The DNA here is from genome assembly GCA_932364175.1 of Eruca vesicaria subsp. sativa. NCBI lineage: Eukaryota > Viridiplantae > Streptophyta > Magnoliopsida > Brassicales > Brassicaceae > Eruca > Eruca vesicaria. Next base: position 2,514 of record CAKOAT010201599.1, read on the forward strand.
ATTAATATATTATACGACCATGGCTTATATTTGTTTGGTGTGTCTTTTTTGGACAAATCCAAACACTGATATCTTATTGAGCATACGGCCTTCACGTTCTGCATCAAGCCCATTAGCTTCTCTCGGTCTAGAACTTCATGGATTAAACCGATAAGGCCCATAAAATACCCATTCAGCCAAGCTATGATCAGTTGCTTAGCTGGTTCGTACCTTAAACTCCTAGTTAAGACATAGCTGCTGATCTGGGTTGCATCATCCCCTTCTCCTTTAAAAGGATTTGTCCTCAAATCCGAACCTTCTAGGATGAATGAACCGACATGGTTTTTCTCAGCCAAGGTGTTTCTACTTTTCTTGTGCACACATGCCCCTATTCCAGGCTCAAATATTAATTGTTGTAGATCCTCTACAGGTCTCAGTAGCTCACTTGGGTCGTACTCCTTGCAAACGAATGGCTGAACCAGTTTATCACTTGATAAAGAACCGAGAATATCATATGAATCATAAGTGGGTGTGAGATATTTTTCATGATCAGCTTCTGGTCCTCTATCAACCACATCTTCAGCCACTTTTTGGAAAGCCAGGAGAACACTTACAGCCTCTGGTTCTTCCTCCTCATCAAATATTGGACCGAGATTGTCCTTAGATTCTGCTTGAACATAAACAGTCGATAGCTACGGTTCAATATCTTTGGCCTCCTGATCTTTTTCTAAAGCTGAAGATGAATGTGGGTTTGTGATCCTTTGATGGATCTTAGCCTTGAAACTCTCCAGCCATCTCTCAAAACCCTTATTCCTCTTCTCTTCAGTTCTTGTTGATGGAGTCTCTACAACCGGTTTTGATTGTGGCTTTTGGACTGCCTTCTTTATGCTGCTCGTTCTAAATCCCACTGAAGCAGAGTAAAAGGATATTCGTTACCTTCTTTTCTGAGTGATTTCTTCCATTTGTCTCTCTTAGGTCGTGACTTCTTGGCTTCCTTCTCTTGGTCACGCTCATATTCTGCTATCATCTCAGCTGTGCGTTTGTTGTATCTCCATTCTCGCAACTTTTCTTCTCATGTTTTGCACGCTGCCTCCTCTTCATGGTTGATCAGTAGCCCAAACACAGGTGATCTCTTAGAATATGAAGAGTTAAAAATGATTGGTTTCTCTTCATGGTATCTCTTTTGTAGTCCAAAAGACACATTAGATCTCTTAGAAGATGAAGAGTTACGAATGGCTGGTTGGGAAGAATTCCAAACCTCAAAGTGGCTTTGATACCACATGATACGCCAACGAGTGAGTATCGATCGACGCATATGCTAATTTTTTTGTCTCATGACTTGAATTAGCTGTAGATGCTTCACTCTTTTCTTCTTCTCCATAGGATCATAGAGGAAAGTTTCATCAACAATAGTCAGGCACATCTTATTCTTCATGAGATCACAAACTGCCCCCACTGTAGCCATGAAGGCTCTTCCAAAAAGAAGTGGAGATTTCTTGCCTGATTTGATATCCACAGCATGAAAGTCCACATGGATAATGCATTCCCTATCTCAAACTTAACATTCTTGATCATGCCTGCTGAGTTTTCTTTGGAGTTATCCACGAAAGTGAAACTATCTTGAGAAGGTTCCATCTTTGGTCCTAATAGCTTAGCGGGGTCTATGGCCATGATGCTGACTGCATATGCAGTATCGCAGAGGGTGTTTGGCAGATTGTGGGTATGTATACAGCATGGAATCCTGAACTTTCCAATATCTTGTTCCTTCTTCAGTGTCCTCTTGGATATCTGGCTGACCTTGTTGAATATCAACTCAATGTTCTTATCTGTCTCTCTACTCTCTCTGAAGAAATTACCAAGTCTATACTTATAATATGCATCCTCAAAAGACATATCCTTAGAAATTCTCTTCACTCTTTTGTGAAATCCATTAAGTTCAACTTTGTTAGCTTTTCTCCTGAGGTGTTTGGGAACATAGAGTTTCCAAGATTTCGCTCTCTTCCCAATAAGAATTCTTTCTTTTGCTGTATGTTGTTCCATGATATGTGCATGTTTGACCATTTTGGGTTGATTGATACTAGGTGTGGATGGTCGATTGATGCTAGGTTAATGTTGTCGATCTATGCTTTCCTGGTGCTGTTGATCGATGTCTTCTGCTTTCAGGAAGTACATGGTGGGGGTTGTGGGTGTCGAGCAGCGAATTTTGAGAGGCTCTGAATTCAAACACTTTCGCATGATCCCAAAAGTGGCGTCGATCGATGCTCGCTGTGGTGGCAACTGAGACCCATACGAGCTGCTTAATGACATGGGACTTTCGACTAGAAAAGTTTCTTCCTCAGCTTCTCATGCTCAATTACTACCCCAAAGTCTTTATATGAGATGGCATCAACCTAGTGTCTCTTTGATATCACTCAAATGTTTAACCCTAAGGAGTGAATTACTCTCTCAAATAAGATGTTCAATTGTAGTACTTAAGGATCGAATTCACGGGGAGCTAGGGAACCTAAAAAATCTAATAGTTATATGATTAAGCTAGGCTAATAGATATTAATGCAGTAAATAAATAAAGTAAAGCAGTAAACAAGATGAACAAGGTAATTGTTCAGCTTGGCAAGGAGTTGTTTATGGAAGGATGGTTTCTAGATCTAGGGTTTCTATTCAGGTAATCAGAATTATAATGCTATAGATGCCTAACAAGTTGCATGCATGATATATAAGAACTTCAATTCTTTGACAAATCTATAGTTGTCGCTAGTTAGACTCGTCCATTGATCTGAATTCCGACAGTATCGACCGATGTTGCTATCGCAGTGTCGGTCGATATGTGTTGCCGTCGATCGATGAATCTATGGGAGTATCGATCGATATAGAATCTGATCGAATCGAAACTGTGTTCAGAGAGATCATTAGGCCGGCTATCGCTGGTGCCTAAGATCTGAGTTTGTGCAGGATGATATCAGGATGAAGATTAATAAATTAAGCTATTCCAGTCCATGGTTCTAGTTCATGACTCTAGAAACAAGCATTAAGAACATCCTAACAATGAATATCACAACTTAGCAATCTATAGTTGGGACTAATCCCACAACCTATCTGAACCCTAAATCCAACAGGTGGATCTGTTCAGACATGAAGATTGTCATAGAAATCATAGATGAATAGATATAAAACTGAAATAGAATAGATATAAAACCAATGGATTTCCAGGAGGACCCTGATAAGATTTCCTCCCTTCTCTCCTAACAAATAATAATGAATCAAAGAAAGCTTAGATAGCGTAGCCGTCAACAATGGCTTATAAATATCATAACTAGGGTTTCTGGTCGTCAAGGGTATTTTGGTAACTTATGGGCTTCAGTCGGTTATGAAATATAGTCATCCCACGTTCTGGCATTCATATCGACCGATATGAAGTGTCTCCCATCGATCGACATGCACATATCTTCTCGACAGCCTTCTCTCGCGAGGCATACTGACCACTCTTCAGTAAAACGAGCATAACTTCTGATCTAACCGTTGGATTGACCTCAAACCGGTGGCATTGGAAATCTAACTCAAAGATATATGTTGTGTCAAAAGATGGGCTCAATCTCACAAAGGTAAGGTCTCCATCTATATCTAAACATTTGACGTGTCTGCGCAGTTCTGAACTTAAAGGCTCCAAAAGACACTAAAATCACCATATTTCTCCAGGACGTACCTGAACCTGTAAATAATCTAAATAGACTCCAAAACATATATAATTATCATAAAAACATATCAATACCATGACTAAAAGTGGGTCAAAATCATGGTATATCAACTCCCCCAGACTTAACATTTTGCTTGTCCTCAATCAAACTTTAAGTTAGTCTTTGAAAGAAGTTTAAAAACAGGAGGGACTCAATCAAAATCTCAAATTTAAAATCATCACCTCTTACTTTGTTGGAAGCCACATCTCATATCTATCAACTACAGAAGTACATTATACCATATCCTAGCTTAGCAACCAAATACATCTAGCCAATCAGCTTAAACATTCCTTGTCTGTCTATCCCCTCTACTGATTTCATTTATGCATAAAAACAAAGGTGTAGGCTTTACCTTGGGAGTATCGATCAAGGAACACTTGGATTCAACTCAAACAAGTTTCAAGCATTCTCATCCTGGTTCCCTTTCTCTCTTTATCCCCCCTTTTCTGAATCCCAATTCTTTCTTTCTTTCTTTTTTATCAATCCCAATGAACAACTAATGTTCATCTTGTTGATCTTTCTACTTTTTGTAGCTCTTTTGAAAGAGTGTAGGTGAATAGTGGGGTCATAGGTAATGTACCTCTCCCTCGCTTCCACAATGTGTGATCATCCCTTTGATTTAGAATAGTGGGGTCATGGGTAAAGTACCTCTCCCCTCTGCCTCTCAGGAAATCATCTCAATCTTTTATTTTCTGGGGATGCCAAAGGAAGGAGAGAAGGAAACAAAATTTTTTGAGACTTTTACCTTCCAGGCTTGCATGAGGATTCCGATCCCTTGTATAGGTTCTTCCGGACAATCATGAAAGTGTTGTCATAGGTGATCGGTGATCCACTTTAGCATCTATAGTACTTTCTGCAATCAACAAATCTAAGAATGGTGCTAAAGAGTGGTAAGATAAAAAGTAAGACTTTGAATTTTTTTCCCTTTCTTGACTCAATAAAACCGATTTTTGAAAACTTTTAATAAGATCAAAAAGAGGTAAAATAGCATCAGTAATTCCACTCCCCCAGACTTAAATCATACAATGTCCTCAGTGTATAACTAGTCGGAGTTAGAGCATAAAAAACAATAATTGTGTAACTGATATCGAAAATGTGAACGATATACCTGGCCGATATGGATATCGATCAATGGTGAGTCGCCATCGTCGATCGATGCGTGTATGTATGTGTCGAGCGATATCGACTGGTTCGTATCGGTCGAGTAGCATGGTAATCATCTACTTGGGTCTGCTTTTCTAAATAGCTAACTAAACACACAATATTAGTAGAACCTCCCCCAGACTTAAATAACACTGTGACCAATGTTATATAGCCTAAGATTGGTGGGACAATAAACCAGAAGGAAAATATTTAACAAAATTTCGGGAGTATACCTGCCAATGATGTGAGTATCGATCAACACAGTTAAGTGGCAATATATACTTGTGATGTTCTGTCGAGCGACATTGATCAAGTGTTAGTCGATGCTGGTGCAAAAGTCGTCCAGTCTTAGGTAAACTCATCTTTCTTGGGTATGTCCTGTTACCTAACAAAACTAAAACACTAACATTCTTAAAGTTAATAATAGATAACTAATAAAACAAATTAATAATTTTTTATTTTTTTATGCATAGTGATCTTGCTATAGTGACTCTGCTACAGTACCTGAAATCCTTAGAAAACAAAATATCAGTAATAAATGAAAATAAAACCATATTTAAAATTACCTAACAGTGGGTTGCCTCCCACTCAGCGCTTATTTTTTGTCATTAGCTTGACTTCTGGAGATCTGATTCAGTCCGGATGAGAATGAGAACTTGCTCCAATTCAAGTCTCATTGTCTAATCGCTGAAGCTTTATCATTCTTGTGTGAAAGCCTCCTCCATAGACCTTTCTCCTTTGTCGATCATCTCAGCAATAAGGAGTGCTTTAAGCGTTGCATATGGATGTGAGAAGCATCTGCTGCACACTCTTGATTTTCTGATACTATCTGAAAAGTAAGGAGTCAATGGTAACTGAGAACCTCCTTTGGTTCGTTTCCGCCTCTTCCAATTTCTCTTCTACTTTCCCATAGACTTGTGTAATCTCACTTTGGATTCTCTGACATCATCTGAGAAGTGAAAAATCAATGATAACTGAGAACCTCCATTGATTCTTTTTCACTTCTTCCAATTCATCCTCTTCTTTCCCCCAGACTTGTCTGAATGCGTGGTGGTATCTCCACCAAAAATAGTTCCGCACATTTCATACTCATTCTGCTCTGATTCGCGTCTGGTGTCAATCGATGTACCAATGGTAGTGTCGTTCGATGGTGGATTGATCATATCGATCGATGGTGTCTGGTCAGTGTCGATCGATGCTTCTTCTGCTAGGGCTTTATCGTCTTCATCTCTAAATCTCAACCCTCGCTGTGAAACTCTGACGTGCTGATGATCATCCAATACCTCTATGTAAGAACTCAGTTGTAGACCTTTATCTGGTGGAATAGGAGATTCAGCCTCAAACGCCGCATTTGGAACAATAATCTTAACATGATCATGTATCCATTTCACTCTTTTGTGAAACCCATCAGCTTCTTCTGTCCAAATAAGTGGTCTCTGATGTTTAGGGACAGTAATGTGTGAGGCTTCAGAATTATGCACTATCTCCTCAACTGGTTCCATTTTGACTATGTATCCTGGCAGTCCATCCAACCATGGTTTTCGATCGATACAATCGGGTGGGTGTCGATCGATGCAGTCGGATGTATGTAGATCGATGAGGTATGGCGACTGTCGATCGATGCCGTAAGGTGGATGTATATCGATGATGCAGGGAGGGTATCGATCGATCTCATCAGGTTGGTGTCGGTCGATGCTAGCCCTTGATGAAGTCTCTCCATCTTTCCTCTCAGCATTCAGTTTGTCATCAAGCTTCTGCTCCAAATTCTGATCTATATCCTCAAGCTGTTCCTTCAGCTCCAAGAAGTCTTCGAAAGTGACTTCTTTACTTGAATCAAAATCTCCAAGATCCTCTCCATTCTCTATGTTTACATCCAGGGAAGGAGAAGAACTTGATACATCAATGTTCTTCTGTGTCGAGTCTGCAGTGTCCTGGGGACAATTCAAACTTTCAAGGATTTCAAGTGGTATCGATCGATGACAAAAGTCTTTATCCATCAATTCTGAGATGCTGGTGTCGATCGATGTGGAGGTCGGATCTGTAATATCAACTTCTTCTACTCTGCCAAGTTCTCCAGACTCATCTTGTTCCTCATCGTCCACCATATATTCCAGCATAGAACTCATCTCAATCTCCAAATTTTCTGAAAAAGTGCTGAAAAATGTAACTAGGAAGGCGTCTTTGATGTCCTCCCAGCAGGTTAGGGATTTTGACAGCAGCTTACTGAACCAGCTAAATGCATCTCCAGATAGTGAATGGGGGAAGAGCTTGCAGAGAATGTGGTCTGCAGGTATTAATCTATGTCTGGTTGATGAGACTACTTCCTCAAGTATCTTGATATGATCTCTGGGGTCCTCATAAAGAAGACCTTGGAAAGGGTCTTCGCTTACCCAATCATACCACTGGCTACTTAGATCAAAGGTATCCATTTCTAGAAAAGAAATAACATCAGGAATTATTTCTTCTTCTCCATTAATCAATTGTCCTTTAATGTTGCGAGGACTGTGGGAACCGAGATTCACACTTGTCGATTTCCGTTAAATAAGGAAACTTAGGAAAACCCTAATTTTCCAGAGGAACCGGATCTCTGCGAAAGCCAACGACAAGTAACCAAATAAATGCGGAAAAATATGAAAAACATAATAAAACGAATTTATAAAGAAAGTCGATCTTATTTCTGATTCGCGTAAGAGCATTGCGATCATTGCAAGGAATTACAAAGGCTTTGGCCGCAGGGGCCATCAGCGAGTTACAAACATAAAACCCTAGATCTAGTCGAGTCACAGCTTGATAACGAAAAATGGAAAAAGATAGGAAAAAAGGTTTGAATGATTTCGGACTGAACCTTATGAAAGGCTGCCTACGTACCCCTTTCGGGGATCAAGTCAAACGTAGTTCAGTTGATAGAGCTGGACAAGAGATCGAACTGCCTGGGCGAGTTCGTCTAGTAATTGAGCGCCAGTCATAGAAACCGAACTTGTCGAGAAAAAGCCTAAGTTTCTAAGTGCGGAAAATTCTGAGTGTAGAAAAGTTGTAAAAGTCTCAGATGAGAGCTCTAGATTTCGTCCCTCAGCTTCTGCCCTATGCCTCCTCCTTATATACTCCTCATTAGGCGGTTTTAGTCTTTCCATTTTGCTCGAAACCGAATATTTCGGGAACTTTCCATATCTGTCGATCCTTCCTTTTCTTCTGCGGAAATCTTCTATTTATCTTCAAACTTGCCTTTTATCTTCCGTCTGCGAGTAAACCGTCAAAGCGTNCAGCTTCTGCCCTATGCCTCCTCCTTATATACTCCTCATTAGGCGGTTTTAGTCTTTCCATTTTGCTCGAAACCGAATATTTCGGGAACTTTCCATATCTGTCGATCCTTCCTTTTCTTCTGCGGAAATCTTCTATTTATCTTCAAACTTGCCTTTTATCTTCCGTCTGCGAGTAAACCGTCAAAGCGTTATCGTATCTCGGGGTTTTATTTCGTTAACGTCGCGAGATGGGTTTTTATCGTGTTTTAGGACCTTTCGGGCCGTTTTACGATAAAAACCATTTTACGACTTTAACGAGACCGTTTCCTGATCTGATGCTGTTTTTTTACGATTCTCTCGACGTTTTTTATTTATAACGAGTTTTTTATGATTTTAACGAGAGATCTCCAATAAATCGTATAGTTTAGGCAATGTTCGGTGTTTCGTTTAACCGTTGCCGTTTTATACGATTTCCTCGAGTTCTTTCCGAGAAAGCAAAGTTTTACGGTTTTTATCGTAAAACTTGAATGATAGGTCGGATCGAGACGGAACGGGAGACGTTTCGGCCGTGGTTCAGAATGCGACCGTGTCGAAAGACGTAAGTTTTGAATCGAGGATGCGGGAGATCGAGGCTCGGGATGGTCGGCTCGACGTACGGCGAGCTAGTTCAGCTTGGCTAGGTCGCCATATGGTGAACTAGGCGAAAAGAACCAGCGGGGCAAAGTCAGCACCTCTTAGTTCGCCCATTGGCGATCTCGCCGGGACAGGACTAGTTCGCCATTGGGCGAACTAGTTGAGTGTTTCTTAGTTCGCCGATGGGCGAACTAGTGGAGTGTCCTTAGTTCGCCCATCGGCGAACTAAGCAGGGACCGGCTTAGTTCGCCGATGGGCGAACTAGTGGAGTGTCCCTAGTTCGCCCATGGGCGAACTAGTCGTGACTAGTTCGCGTTTTACGGCTGTTTCGGTTTTTTGCGGTTTCGTAAAACGATTCTTCGAGTTTTATAAAACGTTTCTTCGAGTTTTATAAAATGATTCTCGAGTTTTATAAAACGATTTTCGAGTTTTATAAAACGATTCTCGAGTTTTA
>CAKOAT010201599.1:11843-49039 GCA_932364175.1 Eruca vesicaria subsp. sativa
TTTTATAAAACGATTCTCGAGTTTTATAAAACGATTCTCGAGTTTTATAAAACGATTCTCGAGTTTCATAAAACGATTCTCGAGTTTTATAAAACGATTCTCGAGTTTTATAAAATGATTCTTCGAGTTTTATAAAACGATTCTCGAGTTTTATAAAACGATTCTCGAGTTTTATAAAACGATTCTCGAGTTTTATAAAACAATTCTTCGAGTTTTATAAAACGATTCTCGAGTTTTATAAAACGATTCTCGAGTTTTATAAAACGATCTCTGAGTTTTATAAAACGATTCTCGAGTTTTATAAAACGATTCTCGAGTTTCATAAAACGATTCTCGAGTTTTATAAAACGATTCTTCGAGTTTTATAAAATGATTCTCGAGTTTTATAAAACGATTCTCGAGTTTTATAAAACGATTCTCGCGTTTTATAAAACGATTCTTCGAGTTTTATAAAACGATTCTTCGAGTTTTATAAACGATTCTCGAGTTTTATAAAACGATCTCTGAGTTTTATAAAACGATTCTCGAGTTTTGTAAAACGATTCTCGAGTTTTATAAAACGATCTTTGGAGTTTTATAAAACGTATTTTTATTTTTACTTTTGCGGAGACTTTTAGCCATTGATTCCGTCGTGACCGATTTTGACACCAACAGTTAGCCCCCCAGCTCGCTAGATTCTTGAGCTCCTAGCGTAAGGTTCTTGCGAGTGGTTTGCCAGTTTTAGTTAAATTAGGCGGAATTAATGGTCGGAGAGGTCCGTTGAGAGTGATCTTTCCATTCTCCAGGGAGCAGAATGTGTTTAAGATTAGGGCTGCGCCTTGTGAAGGCTGCCTACGTACCCTTTTGAGGGGATCAAGCCTTTCGTAGTTTGTTTCGGAAATAAGGTTTGTATGACTTGTTTCCCTGCAAGACCTTTACGGTCTAGTTATATGTTTATCGAGCATATTGATAGCCTCGTAGGCCGTTTGGTCTGGCTGAGCGTGGCCGTTATAGTTCGTTGTGATCAGCAGCGAACTATTTTTAAGTGATAGATGTTTACTTAGTTTGGGCCTTCGCGAAGGATACGTACGTTAAGAAGTTTTGCGTATTTTATAGTCGCGAACGGACTGTTAGGTCTTCCAAGAAAATGACTTTATCGAGGAAGGTATTTGTGTCGAAAAACTAATCTCCGGGCGTCTGCGACGTCTTGCAGTGCCGAAAGTTGGTTTTTATTTTATATGCCGCGTTTCGTGTTCGGAACGTTTGCGGGCTCGAAGATGTTGCGCGGTGTTGCGAGGGTTTTGTCTTAACCCTGCTTTGCACAAACACTTTGGTTCGTTTGCGTATATTCGCAATTAAAACTAACATTCCTGTTTGGATGTTAGGTAGTTTTATGATTTGTGCTAGAGCAATTAGGACGGAGAGGTCGCGTAAGTTGTTTCCCCGAAACAAAGGGTTTTTCGTTACGGTGCTTTGTGAAGTGTTGACCTTCCGAGATTCGTACGGCTTTAGGAGCTATGTTACGAGTGTTTTCTTATACGTCGGATTTTGTAGGCAAATAGCTTCGGGAGTAGAGTGAATCGCGAGAATACAGAACTTAGCCGATTTTCGACAAGTTTGCATTATCCGTTGAACGTATTGGCTTGGCGTGAAGGTTGTGTTCAGCCGCACAACCAAAGTCGTATTTGGTAGAGGATTAGACCACGACACTTTCGTGCTATCAAAAAGGTCGAGTCGGTTTGTAAACTTGGCACTGAAGTGAAGCGTGATCGGACAATAGCCAAGTAACGTTTGTCGAGCTTGATATGCCAAGTATGCCCGTGATTGTACAAAACGTTTTTCCGTTGTAGGTTTGATTTATACGATGAAAGTTTCGTATAAACTTTCCTTTGTATGGAAGTTGTTTTTTTTTTTTTTTTTTTACTCGAGGGAGACAGAGCCTAAGAAGCTCGATGTATAGCTCGTGTGGAGTCGCTTGCGGGGCGGTTTCATTCCGGGATGTAATCGGGAGGAATGAGAGTGGATGCTCGTGAACCGAAGGGCTAAAGAATGAGATCTTTCAGATCGTGGCGCGAGGAAGCAAAGTTTAGATTGGTCGCCCAGTGCCGGATCGTATAGCTTGGTTTTCGCTATAAGGAAAGTACTTTTCGCAAAACCTGTTACGTTTACTTTCGAAAGTTACTTCGTTATGACATGATCCTGACTATACGAAGGATTTCTCGCGTAAGCAACAGGCGATGAATTTAGTAAATCGGCACGACGCATTGGGCTAACAATGTTTCTGCAGATTTTTCGAGAAACCTTTCCACTTAGTTTTTGATTCTTCGGTGTTAGTTTTTTTGGAGTCACTCGTGGAGTTTTACCAAAAGTTATTTCACCGAGATCTAGTCGCAAAATGTTTTAGCGGATTTCTCGGGCGGAATGAATCACATGACCAGCAATAGGATCAGTCGGCGAGACGGAAGGACATGTTCTCGATTGCTGCTTTGTGTTCTCGATTTTTCTTTCGCCAAAAATGTTCTTGATATTATTCCGTGACACACTTGGTTTGACGGAAAATGAGATCAATGCTTTGATGCCTAAAGATTTCGATTCTTATACTTGTTTTATCAAGTTTGAGAAGATCTTTATGACTTCGGCAAATAATTGAGCTTCGCTCTGAAGTTTCGCAGAGATTTTCTAACCGTATGATTGCGACGAGAGATGCCGTATATTCCTCGAGATTATTTCCCAGACGGTTTGGATCAGTCTTTAGCGCTTAGACGATTTTTAGATTGTCGTTTTCTTTTGGGATGATTTCGACGAGGCGTTGCATCGTCCGAATATTTTTCCGCCTATTTTAGAAAGCGTTTTCTTGATGCGAGGAAAAAATGTTCGGAGAAAGAAGAAAGACGAGTTTCGTTCGAAGGATTGGGATGATCCACAATCCGAGTCGATTAAAGACCATGGTGGATCAGAGATGATTTGGAGTATGTCTGATTTACGAAAACTTCTAGGAGCGAGTTGGTTTTAAGAAAACGTCAGCGTCTCTAGCTCCCTCTTAGTTTATCGATGATTTGGGATCGTCTATTCTTCGTTCTTCGTGTTTTGACTTACTGGTCTTCGACGAATTGTCGGCAAGAGTATCGGAACGGGGAGAAGACTTAACCATCGGAGCTCATGTTCTTATTTCTTCGTACTGCTGGTTTTATTTGACCGACTAGGTGCGCTTTGTATATTGAAAAAATCAATCACGCGTTTATGATTGGATGTTTTCGATTTAGCGTGGCAGAGTTTCGTATAGTTTAGGCAACTTTAGTGTTAAGTCAACCGTTGTCGTTTTAGACGATCGATTCGAACTTATATGAAGAAGCAAGTCTTTGCGATTTTTTCGTAAAATCCCGATGGCAATTCCGATATAGACGAAACGAGAATCAGCGCGATCAAGACTTCGAGAGAACTCGAGGATTGGTTCAGCTCGACGTAAGGCAAGTCGGGTGAACCCTTTCAGCTCGTCGTGTAGCGATCTGGATTGTAAGAACCCTTGGGGCGAAGTCAGCGTCTCTCGGGAAAGCTAGGCGTTTGGTTCAGTTCGCCGTATGGCGAGCTAGCTAGCTCTACGTTCGGTGAGATAGGACGCTTGGCGCGGGTGATCTCGATTCGTTGAGTTGACTTGTTTTCGTCGTAGAATCTCAACGGAAAGTCCGATTGAGACGAAACGAAAAGCGTCTCAATCAAGATTCGAGATGGAGATGTTTCGATCCATCGAGCTTGTCCAACTTGCCTAATGGTGAATCGGCGGGCACAGTCCCGATTCATCAAGCTATCTTGTTTTCGTGGTAAAACCTCAACGAAAACTTTGATTGAGATGAAACGAAAAACAGTGCGATTATTGTTTAGAGTACGGTCCGGTTCACCATAGCTATGAGTTGGATTGCGCGGACCCTTGGGAAAAAGTCAGTGCATCTGGGACGAGGTCGAAAGCCGGTCAGCTCGCCAAGATGGCAAGCTAGGTTGCTTGGCCAACTCACCGTCTTTTCAGTTGGATAGTATTGCCCGATTCTGCGAGTAGCCTAAGGTTCTTCCGTGAGCAACCTAGGGTTTTGTCACGAATAACCTAGGGTTTCTCCACGAGTAACCTAGGGCTTTCTCCACGAGTAACCTAGGGCTTTCTCCGCGAGTAACCTAGGGTTTTTCCGTGAGTAACCTAGGGTTTTTCCGCGAACAACCTAGGGCTTTCTCCGCGAGTAACCTAGGGCTTTCTCCGCGAGTAACGTAGGGTTTTTCCGTGAGTAACCTAGGGTTTTTCCGCGAACAACCTAGGGTTTTGCCGCGAATAACCTACGGTTTTTCCGCGAGTCACGTAAGGCTTTCTCCACGAGTAACCGAGGATTTATTTCGCGAGTAAGTTACGGTTTGTTCCGCGGTTTCTGGGAGAGCAAGTTTTATTTTTCCGAAAGGTTCTCGGAAAACGTCTTTTGCTTAACGCTTGAGATTTGTCTAACTCGGAAATAATAAAAACACTATGGGGTTTGATAGATTTTATCGTTGCCCTTAGTGATCTGAGATAGAAATCGTGAGCTTGTTTTGTTGCTCTTTCCATGGCGAAGAGTCGCGATTAGGTTTTCGATTTTGGTGAGTACTACAGCGTTTGCGCGAGCGTTGGCTGTAGGAGCAGTCGCTGCTGGAGTTGTTTTACCAGCGTCTTTTTGCGAGTTGCGACTTTGTCTTTCATACATCCAGACATCGTTTTGGTCAAGCGTTTTGCGGCTATGAGTAAGAGTAATCCGACCCCCCCTCCTTCTAGCGCCAAACTGTGGGAACCGAGATTCACACTTGTCGATTTCCGTGAAATAAGGAAACTTAGGAAAACCCTAATTTTCCAGAGGAACCGAATCTCTGCGAAATCCAACGACAAGTAACCAAATAAATGCGGAAAAATATGAAAAACATTATAAAACGAATTTATAAAGAAAGTCGATCTTATTTCCGATTCGCGTAAGAGCATTGCGATCATTGCAAGGAATTACAAAGGCTTTGGCCGCAGGGGCCATCAGCGAGTTACAAACATAAAACCCTAGATCTAGTCGAGTCACAGCTTGATAACGAAAAACGGAAAAAGATAGGAAAAAAGGTTTGAATGATTTCGGACTGAACCTTATGAAAGGCTGCCTACGTACCCCTTTTGGGGATCAAGTCAAACGTAGTTCAGTTGATAGAGCTGGACAAGAGATCGAACTGCCTGGGCGAGTTCGTCTAGTAATTGAGCGCCAGTCATAGAAACCGAACTTGTCGAGAAAAAGCCTAAGTTTCTAAGTGCGGAAAATTCTAAGTGTAGAAAAGTTGTAAAAGTCTCAGATGAGAGCTCTAGATTTCGTCCCTCAGCTTCTGCCCTATGCCTCCTCCTTATATACTCCTCCTTAGGCGGTTTTAGTNGCCTGGGCGAGTTCGTCTAGTAATTGAGCGCCAGTCATAGAAACCGAACTTGTCGAGAAAAAGCCTAAGTTTCTAAGTGCGGAAAATTCTAAGTGTAGAAAAGTTGTAAAAGTCTCAGATGAGAGCTCTAGATTTCGTCCCTCAGCTTCTGCCCTATGCCTCCTCCTTATATACTCCTCCTTAGGCGGTTTTAGTCTTTTCATTTTGCTCGAAACCGAATATTTCGGGAACTTTCCATATCTGTCGATCCTTCCTTTTCTTCTGCGGAAATCTTCTATTTATCTTCAAACTTGCCTTTTATCTTCCGTCTGCGAGTAAACCGTCAAAGCGTTATCGTATCTTGGGGTTTGATTTCGTTAACATCGCGAGATGGGTTTTTATCGTGTTTTAGGACCTTTCGGGCTGTTTTACGATAAAAACCGTTTTACGACTTTAACGAGACCGTTTCATGATCCGATGCCGTTTTTTACGATTCTCTCGAAGTTTTTTATTTAAAACGAGTTTTTTATGATTTTAACGAGAAATCTCGAATAAATCGTATAGTATAGGCAATGTTTGGTATTTCGTTTAACCGTTGCCGTTTTATACGATTTCCTCGAGTTCTTTCCGAGAAAGCAAAGTTTTACGGTTTTTATCGTAAAACTTGAATGATAGGTCGGATCGAGACGGAACGGGAGACGTTTCGGCCGTGGTTCAGAATGCGACCGTGTCGAAAGACGTAAGTTTTGAATCGAGGATGCAGGAGATCGAGGCTCGGGATGGTCGGCTCGACGTACGGCGAGCTAGATCAGCTTGGCTAGGTCGCCATATGGCGAACTAGGCGGAAAGAACCAGCGGGGCAAAGTCAGCACCTCTTAGTTCGCCCATTGGCGATCTAGCCGGGACAGGACTAGTTCTCCAATGGGCGAACTAGTTGAGTGTTTCTTAGTTCGCCGATGGGCGAACTAGTGGAGTGTCCTTCGTTCGCCCATCGGCGAACTAAGCCGGGACCGGCTTAGTTCGCCCATGGGCGAACTAGTGGAGTGTCCCTAGTTCGCCAATTGGCGAACTAAGCCGGGCCGGCTTAGTTCGCCCATGGGCGAACTAGTCGTGACTAGTTCCCGTTTTACGGCTGTTTCGGTTTTTTGCGGTTTCGTAAAACGATTCTTCGAGTTTTATAAAACGTTTCTTCGAGTTTTATTAAATGATTCTCGAGTTTTATAAAACGATTTTCGGGTTTTATAAAACGATTTTCGAGTTTTATAAAACGATTCTCGAGTTTTATAAAACGATTCTCGAGTTTGATAAAACGATTCTCGAGTTTTATAAAACGATTCTCGAGTTTTATAAAATGATTCTCGAGTTTTATAAAACGATTCTCGAGTTTTATAAAACGATTCTTGAGTTTTATAAAACGATTCTTCGAGTTTCATAAAACGATTCTCGAGTTTTATAAAACGATTCTTCGAGTTTTATAAAACGATTCTCGAGTTTCATAAAACCATTCTCGAGTTTTATAAAACGATTCTTCGAGTTTTATATAATGATTCTCGAGTTTTATAAAACGATTCTCGAGTTTTATAAAACGATTCTCGAGTTTTATAAAACGATTCTCGAGTTTTATAAAACGATTCTCGAGTTTTATAAAACGATTCTCGAGTTTTATAAAACGATTCTCGAGTTTTATAAAACGATTCTGGAGTTTCATAAAACGATTCTCGAGTTTTATAAAACGATTCTTCGAGTTTTATAAAATGATTCTCGAGTTTTATAAAACGATTCTCGAGTTTATAAAACTATTCTCGAGTTTTATAAAACGATTCTTCGAGTTTTATAAAACGATTCTTCGAGTTTTATAAAACGATTCTCGAGTTTTATAAAACGATTCTCGAGTTTTATAAAACGATTCTCGAATTTTATAAAACGATCTCTGAGTTTTATAAAACGATTCTCGAGTTTTATAAAACGATCTTTGGAGTTTTATGAAACGTATTTTTATTTTTACTTTTGCGGAGACTTTTAGCCATTGATTCCGTCGTGACTGATTTTGACACCAACAAGGACGACCTTCTTTGTCTCGCCAGATACCCTTCTTATCGATCTTAAGTATATCGTCAACCTCTTCTGCCTCCACACAAGTGGTGTCGGTCATCGGATGAACATTTCCATAATGAACAGTGTGTCGGTGAACAGTGTCGACCGATGATGAAATCATGGTATCGATCGATGACAGGTGAACGATAACGGTCGATGTAGAAGTTATGGTGTCAATCGATGGGGACATCATATCACCGGTAGTATTTTCTTGTTCATCAACCTCCACCACAAATCTCGTTGTTGACTCCATCTTTAGATTTTCTGGAGTGTCGAGAAATTCGTTGAAGAAGGCTTCCGTGATATCAATCCATGTTTTGAGGGACTCTGGTGGCAACTTTTTGAACCAACGTCTTGCTTCTCCAGCAAGAGTGAATGGAAAGAGTTGGCAGAATTAGTAGTCTTCAGGGACCTCATTAAAGAGAAACCAGATTAGTTCTTCAAACATATCAATATGATCTATCGGTTGCTCATCAAGATAACCATGAAAAAGACGATGACTCATAAGAGGGATGTACTGAAGTTTCAGTTCGGAGTCAAAATTTTCTTCTTTTCCACAAACAGTGTCGGTCGATCTTGGAAGATTAATATCGGTCGACGCGGTGTGAGCCGTATCAATCGATTTTGGGTGGGAAGTGTCGATCGACGGGAGATGAATAGTGTCGATCGACGGGGGATGAACAGTATCGGTCGACGCACGGTTAGGCGTGTCGATCGATTTCAGGATAACAGTATCAGTCAACACGGAATGTACCGTGTCGATTGGTTTCGGGTGGGTAGTATTGGTCGACGCGTTGTGAGCCGTGTCGATCGATTTCAGGGGAACAGGGGTTTTGTCGTTTTGCAAAGGCAATTTTATTTCTTTACCTTTATTCAAGGTGGAATGGATTGTAACAGGGATTTTCGTCCCATGTTTATTCTTATTTTGGCTAATTACATTGCTTATTTCACCTATTGGTCCAATTTGAACTACTTCCTGATTAACAGATGTGTTAACAGAAAACTTACCTGCTCCCAGCGAGGCTTTGTCGATCGATGTTCGACTATGAGTGTCGATCGACTTGTGGTGAACAGTATCGATCGACATCGGATGAATGATGTCGATTGATATCGGATGAACAGTAGCATGATGAAGCGTAGCTGGATGAACAGTGTTTGGCCGAACAATGTTGTTGGTAGGTTGGTTGGCTCTATCAATCATTGCTGCTTGTAGCTTATCGATCGATTGACGGTGTGCCTTATCGATCGATGTCTGGTATATGCTGTCGATGATGCTGCTTGGAGGGTGTCGATCGATAAGCGTGAACCAGCAGGCTCCTTCCTTGAAGGAACTAAAAATCCTCTCTTCATTGTTCCTGATACTGAGATGTATGTACCTGAAAAAGAAGAAAAAATTTATCAGTATTTTAAAACAGTAACAAAACCTAGACTAAAAATCCTCTCTTCATTGTTCCTTCCTTGTGGGCTTCAGTCGGTTATGAAATATAGTCAGCCCACGTTCTGGCATTCATATCGACCGATATGAAGTGTCTCCCATCGATCGACATGCACATATCTTCTCGACAGCCTTCTCTCGCGAGGCAGACTGACCACTCTTCAGTAAAATGGGCATAACTTCGGATCTAACTGTTGGATTGACCTCAAACCGGTGGCATTGGAAAGCTAACTTAAAGCTCTATCTTGTGTCAAAAGATGGCCTTAATCGCACCATGATTAGGTCTGCATTCATATCTAAACATTTGACGCGTCTGGGCAGTTCTGCACTTAAAGGCTCCAAAAGACACCAAAATCACCATATTTCTCCATGACGTACCTGAACCTGTAAATACTATAAATAGACTCCAAAACATATATAATTATCATAAAAAACATATCAATACCATGACTAAAAGTGGGTCAAAATCATGGTATATCACTCTTTCTTTCCACAGCTTTCATTTTAAACCATAGCTTCTTGCATCGTCATAGCTTTTGAAGTTTGAGAAACTTGAGTATCTAGCATCATGACATGGACGTCCAAGGTTCAAAATTTTCCGTCAGATCCTTGTAGACCAAATCTAACCTCAAATTTAAGTAGTCACTCATCTTTTGCTGAACTTTCAAAATCTTTTCCACTGCAGATTCCATCCTCTGAATAAGGTCATGGTTCTCATCATTCTCTACAGCATGTTCCACCAATGAGACTTCATGTACAGAACCAATCTCAGCTTCAACGATCTTGTCACCATCCACTACATCTGACTTTATCCTATGCATATCCAGATATTAGGTGTTGTTGCTGAACACCAAGTTCTCAATCAAATTCATAGCTTCTTCTGGTGTCCTTGTCTCGAGTTTCCATCTCTTGTAGTGTTCAGCATTGTACTATATTTCACATCAATACCCTTGTAGAACTTTTTTAACAGCAGAATATCCATAAAACCATGTTGTGGACAGTCCTTTGGTATCTTCTAAACCTCTCCCAAGAGCTTTTGAAAGTTTATGTAGGTATCTGAGAGAATGTCCATAGTTTATCTCTTATCTCTTCAGTCCGTGCATAATCAAAAAATTCAGTCAGAAAAGTAGTCCTGACACCACTCCAGGTAGTAAGAGATCCTAGTGGCAAGAGATTAGACCAACGAACTGAATTTCCATAGAGAGAATATTTGAACAACTTGCAGATGATGTAGTCTTTGATTGCTTCATGCTCATGGATGCCAGATGCAAAATATTCTAGTGTCTCAATATGGTCCATGGGATCTTCGTGAGGAAGACCACAAAAAGGGTGCTGAGCCACATAGAAGAATTACTTGGGATTTTATATCAACTCCATGAATTGCTGGAGATTGAATCGCAGACTTATTGGTATAGAACTGACTAGGCTTGATACATTCTACCAGCATTTGCTGTGTAGGAACCTTAGCATCCTCAGTACCAGCAGATGATTCAGAGATTGCAGCCCCCATGTCCATATATCTTCTGACCTGCTGCATTACACAGATGACCTTCGAGGTCATGCAGGTCTTGATTCTAATCCCTCTATTTCACAAGCTTCATGACATTGTTTGCTCGTGGATTGGTATCGATCGATGTTCGAATTGATGCATTGATTGATGCTCTCTCACAGTTGTCGATCGGCGCTGTGCGTTTCTCTTTGCGGATAGAGCGTTCCAAACGTGTTGGGTCTGAGAAGAAAATCAATTCCTCCTTGTTGCTTCTGGTACTAATGGGCATGTACCTTAAAAACAAGAAAAATATGTTGTAAATAACTAAAACAGTAAATAAAACCTAGACTAAACCTATTAATCAAGTTTAATGGCGAATCCAATGCTCCCCGACAACGCGCCAAATTTAATATCACTCAGATTGCCCTAAGGAGTGACTTTACTCTCTCTCCAATAAAAGATTCAGTTGTAGTACTTGGGGATCGTATCAACAGGGAGCGTAGGAACACAATAAACTAAAGATATCAAAGTTAAGCTAGGCAAACAGTTTATAAAACAGTAAATAGTAAAAGCAAAGTGAACAAGGTAGTTGTTCGGTTGATTGAAGTTGTAATTCAAAGATGCTACAGTTTTCACAGGTTCAGTTCTAGACTTAGGGATCTATCAATCAAGAGATTAAAAACTGTACTTCAAAGATGCTAAATATTTCATAGGTTCAGTTCTAGAACTCGATATTAAATAAGTAAGTAATCTAGCTTGGGATGCAATTACTAATCAGATGTCTGAATCTTATGTTCCAGCTCTCGCGTGTGAAAAAAGAGTGAGCATCGATCGACCGTATGGTCTGGCCGTCAATTGATGCTACTCTACAAGCATTAAGACCTAATCGATTATGTTCAACTAAACACTAGACAAACTATTGTATGCGCCTAGATATCTAATCCAGCATGGTTCGGGTTCCGTTAATCAATGGCACTTCCATGCCTCTCAATTTTCCTATGATTCTAGGTTCAAACAATTAGTTACACTTTCGTGATTTTCTAACTATTCTAGATCCTAGTATTTAAAGATATTCAATAAACAAACCTAGCAATCCTAACAGATTCAGTTTGACATTAAGCTCATGAAATACCTAAATCTAAAAGGATAAACTTAGACAAGATAGAAGAAACTCAAAACATAGTCTGAATAAATATAGAATAGAAATCAAAGATAAAACCAAAGGAGTCCCATCAATTTCTGAAGTAAATTGATATTTTCTCTGACCTTAAGCAAGAATAATGATGTAAAGAAAAGCTTAGCCACTAGCAATGGATTAGAAAGCACATAAATAGGATTTAAAGTCTTCCAAGAGTATTCTGGTAATTCACAAAAAAAAGAGTATTGTTGCGATTTTTTGAAACTAAAATTTTTCGCCACATATTTGTTACATAACATACACTATTTTGTGACTGAATTTTTCTTTCAAGAAATAGTAGTTGTTTCGTCACAATATTGTGACTGGTCTTGTCGTAACCAATTTTTGTCACAATTAGTGACAATAACAAGACAAAAATAAACGAGACAAAAACTGTGACATAATTGTGACTATAGTTAATGTTACTATTTCAACGAATATGCGACTAAAACTTGCGTCTCCATGTTTGACGATCGAGTAACTAATATTCGTGATGAATTCATACAAAATTATGACAAAAAAATGTAGTAATTTGTGACTTAAAATACAGTATATATACGTTTCACTTATAATCAATTTTCATTTCAAACTGAATGAAATGACGCTTCCATAATGAGAAATACACAATTCAATAATTTTTTCAAAACCTAGAATTTGCCAAGGAGGAATCATAGAAAATTTAAAAGCTCCCGGTTCAGACTTGGTTATGACTGGTAAACATTTTTTGAATAGACTATAAAATCTACATTGCTTAGAATTACAACCTTATGTTTATTTTCTATGTGTTCAAGTGATGTGGTAAGTGTCACCAGCAAAATATGAATTATATCTAATTAATCCTATAGTATTTATTCTTTTTCTCTTTGCATACATGTTTTACGTTTTAGGACTGCCTAAGGGGAGTATAATCTTATCAATTGGCTACTCGGCAGCAATGGTTCATCTCGGAGAATTTTTTTGGAAAAAACATCTGGTCTAGCAACTATCAATCTGATCTGGCGTGAGAGAAACAATAGAAAGCATGGTGTCAATCCTTTGAATGTTACTACTATCTTCAGACAGATTGACCGTGTGACAAGGGATATCATCCTCGCTAGAAGACACAAGAAAGGATGCGACCGACTTCTTTCCCTTTGATTCTCAAATAGGTAAACTCTGAGACTACTGTCATGAGTTTTTTAAATTAGCTTCTCACTGGTTCTTGTTTTTTTTTTTTTGCCACAGAAGCACTTGGTTAAAACTTTCGGCTTTCATAGCTTTGTAACCATTTTCTGATTTGGTAATATATTTAACTCTTATAAAAAAATAGTTCATTGTAGCTAAAATTTGGAATCTGTTTAACAATATTGATCTTGTGTGTTCTGTCCTAATTTAAAACATAAGTATACGATCTAACTACTTCTACCCCCCCCCCCTCCCCAATCTCGGCTCCAACCATGACCCATTACCATCCTCCTTCCTCCACCATTGACGATGTCTAGTACCAAAGCAGCATACAGTCTTGTGAATCTTGAAGCTTGTGATGATGCTTGTGAAGCCCTAGTAACTCTAGGAGCATTTAGTGAGCATAGATGCAGAATATACGAAAATGAAACAATCGCTCCCCCAATTTTCTCTTCCAACCCTAGCTTCATCGACACCCTCTTTCCCGTGTGCTGCTCGCCTCTCCGGTGCCGTACGGCGCTGTGAGAGGGCTCGACCCGTTCCCGTCTAATCTAACATCCTCACCGGCGTGGGTGTATGTGGTGAAGTCCTTCCGTCTCTGACCGTCGTCTGTGCAATCGTCGATGTTGTTTGCGAGTTGAGATGGATTAGAGTGGTGGTTCCTTTAGTGACTGAACCACCGATTGAAACATCTCTTCGCCGTATGGAAGAGCCTCCCCCGACTCCGGTCGCACCCTGACGGTGAGGGCCTCAAAGTCGCTTTTGGCCATCTACTTCAAGGACTTTTAGGTGTGTGCCGTCTGAGCTAGAGGTCTCGGGATCTCGGACCTGGCTGTGGCAACGACTTCATCGTACTCCACTGGGTCAAGATTAGACGGTCTTGTTTTTGAGTGATGCATTAATTTGGCTCCTCATCCCACCTTTGTTTTTGATATGGCATCGCTTGTTAGTTTGGATTTGGTTTGCAGGTTTCATCGAGTGGGGGAGTGGAGATTTCTTCGTATTCTTTGATCTTTGAGTCACACTTTGTGGTTGGAGGAGGTAGTAAGACCCAGGAGCTGGTGATGCTGCCCCTTTCTCTATACTGGCTTAGAGGACGAGCACGGTTGAGTTAGTTGAGCGCTATTAAGCACCCGTGGTGTGTGTTGTCCTGTCTTTTGCAGGAACTTGGTTAATAGCCATTCTGTTTTTCATCTTGTGTGTTTCAGGTGGATGTGAAACAGAGTATAGAAGACTGAGTGAAAGATTTAATCAACTTTCCATTGAGGAACGTGGGAAACTCAATGAAGAGTTGTTAACATCAACAGCTCCAAGATACGGACACCTTGTGTAACAAGAAATTTTTACCTTATTAAAAACAAACATTGTTAGAAAATGAACTTTCAGATAAGTACAAAACTAAAGAGAAAATAGTTTTTTAGGCCAAAAAATGGTAACATTGTCCCTTTAGACTAATCTCTAGTACTTTATGTCCCATTAGACTAAATATTTTCTAAATGGCAATAATGCCCTTTAATTCACTTAAAATTGTAAAAAATTAAAAATAAAAATCTTCAATTCGGGAAAAAAAAAGACGAAAGAAACTACTCTATATAACGGGATCGATCGATCCCGTAAAGAGTCGATCGATCCCAGCAGTCGATCTCGATGATTAAACAAAAATATAAAAAAGCACGGAGCAGAAACTGATCGACCTTTTCAAGTTCAGTCGATCTACCAAAGATCGATCGATCTCTGTGCTAGATCGATCAATCCCGATCCCAGTTAATTCTTCCAACTCAATTTCATGGGTTTCTTCGGTTCTATCTGGTTTAATTCACATTTGATTTGAACCGAGTAAACACGATTTAATCTACTAATTCGGGTTTTTGGGATCAAACCCATCACTCTCTTCTCTGCCATCACGTAAAAAGGGTAGACAGTGGAGTTCCTCATCCATAAACCCTAATCACTCAGTTTTGCTCTGATTTGGACGATTCTTGAGCCTAATCCACACAATTTCGCGAAATATTTCCGAATCTACCACTCTTCCGTTTGATTTGTTAAGGTTTGAAACTCAATCTCCACTTTTAGAGTTCGAAAATACTATGAAAAAGTTTATGTTTAGGCTTGAATCGTATGTAATGGTGATGTTTAAGGATGATTTCGCACCCAACACATGCCTTAATTTGTAGTTTTAGGGTAGATTTAGGAATTTTAGGTTTTGTTCTTAAAAATTTCAATTAAACCTGAAATTTAAAATTGAAATTGTGGGAATTTTGATCTAGGATATTGAATTGAGTTGCATTGGTTACTGATAGACATTAACGGAGCTATTATTTTACTGAGCTGTGTTATTGGTTATTGATAGCTACTGTTTAAAATTTTCAGGTATGGAATTTGAGTTGTCTGGTCGTCTATACGGTGAGGGCTTGGAACCTCAGGTTAAGAAGATTAATAACAGCTGTCGACTGAGACTTCTCGAGTTGCTAGAGGAAAAATTGAAGCCATAATTCGATGCAGTGATGAAAGATCCCATTTTCTCGCATATTATAGATATTCAAAAGAATGATCTAAAGTTCTCGGCGAGGCTGGTACATTCTTTCTTGTATAAGGAGTTGATGAAAAGTAAGAAACATGAGAAGTTGTTTACATTTGCAAGGAGGCCTTTGCGTTTTGGACTTCAAGAGTATCATGCTGTCACTGGTATGAAAGTGAAGCAAGAGAAGACCAATGGGTCAGTGAAATGGAGTGATGATGATGGTTTTTGGAGCCACCAGATAAAGACGCGTGGGAAAATCAACTTGCAGATTATATAAAAACAGTATTTGGAAGAGTAGTAGCTGGACTTGGGTTGATAGGGTGAGGCTGATCTATCTATGTATCATTATGGGTGTGGTGATGGGGAGGAATGAGAAGGTGAATATCCCACTTCTCTACATGAAGTTAGTGATGGGTTTGGAGAAGCTTCGGAACTACCCTTGGGGTATGTACTCGTTTGATTTCCTGCTGAAATCGATGGAAAAGTCAAGGCGTAAATTGGAGCAGAAGGAGGGGTACCTGATGGAAGGGTTCTTGTTTGCTTTCCAGATTTGGATTATGGAACCTATTCCTGCTTTAGGAGAGATTTGTGGCACAAAAGCCAGTGACGATTTTACAGGTCCTCTGTGTGGTAATTGGACAGGATGTGCTAAATGTTCTTATGAAGATATCATTGGCGTTGAGACTTTATTTCCAGAGAAGATATTCATATAGTTTCTATTAAATTTCTTTGGATTATCTTGTTTACTTTACTAATTATTTGATTGTTCTGTAGGGGATTTTGCATTCATTCATTGAGATCCAAAGAGATGGAGTATTTGTAAGGAAAGATGAGAAAAAAGATGAAAGAGTGGATTGCATTCTTGATATGATCCAAAGAAAACATGATTGGAGTAATCATGTTTGGAGAGTAGAAGAAACTACCAAGTTTGTATTTGAGGCAGCTGGCGATGAGGAAGGAGAGGAAGGAGAGGAAGGAGAAGATCAAGCAGCTGTTATTGAGATTGGCGAGAATAGTCATGCCACAATAAATGTTGATGGCAGAACTGATGTTTTGGGAAGAAACACGAGAAAGCATGCAGACCAAGGAGCAGAGTCAAGGAAGAAGGTGTTGTGCCAGCTAGCTGCTTCATCGAAAGGGAACAATGACGCAGATATGCGAAAATTCTTGGAAGGTGTTTTACAAGCTTCTTTTACGGTTTTGGAGGAGAAACTCAGTCAGCAGTTCTTAGATAGAATTAACAAGTTTGAGACAGTGGTAATTGACAGATTGGGAAAGATTGAGACTAAGGTTACACAGCTCAGGAAAAATTTACTGGTGACTGAATTGGCAGGAAAGAATGATCAACCAAACGTTCCTAGCAAACGCAAAACCGACACTGGTCCTAACACGAGCGAAAAAGACATAGCTCCATCAAAGAAAAAGGTAAACACTAAGAAAAAATGTTAAGAGTTGTTGGAACTTTGAAGTTTGAAACAAGGGATGGAATGTAGGTCTTTGAAGCTAGGTTGTTGGAATTTGGAACTAGGCGGCATCACATTTTGTAATTGTATATATGCTACGTTAAACTTGATGTTTATGTAATGGCTCTATTTTGACCTTGATGTTTGTATGTGTAATTTGTATTTCGAACTTGACGTTTATGTAATGGATGAAGTTTGAACTTAGATGTTTGTTTGTGTAATATGCTTTTTGGGACCTGGCGTTTATGATTATTGTAGTCTCTGATATCTTTTTACGTTTATCAACAGGTTGTGAAAAAAAAGAGCTAAAGGCAGATGATATATATGTCAATTTGCCTCGTATAAACTTGACTCAGTCATCAGCTATTGATCTTCATATGAGTACACAAGAATTTATGGAAAATTGCTTGAAGGATCTTTCTGAGGAAATGGTTTTTAATGGTTTCGATCTTTCTCAAATTAAAGCCAAAGATTCTTTGGAATGGTTGGAACCTCCAACATCTTTGAAGATAACAGCACCACGATTAGATGACCGAAAGATAAAGCAAGCCGGGAAAGATGATCCTGACAGCTGCTTGGTGTTTGTGCGTGAAGAAGATTTTCAGAAGATGAACGACTGGACTAATACAAATACGTAAGTTTTTCCATTGTATATATCATTATTATGTTAGTAATTGACAACTATACATTCTATTTTGATTATAGAGGCCTACAGCTCAGTCCTTCTATACTAGATAAGAACCTAGGATTGTGTGTTGTATCGCCTAGCAGCTGGCTTCAAAACTACATAAGGATTCAACTGGTAAATTCTATAAAATGTTAGATATCATATGAACTGTTTACTTTTTCTGTAGGAGATTGATGCTGCATGTACGTATTCCGGGAAAGAACTACACTGCAACGATGGAAAGTGGATCGTGTTGCTTTCATGACATGTGACAATACAGAAACATCTCACCGTCACTCCGTACACTGTTTCCTATGTACCTATGAGAGGTCTTAACCGACAAAAATGTAATTGTGGTGTGTACACTCTAAAACACATTGAATGCCACTTGCTTGGGCTGGACATATCATTGGTGAATGATGATAACATTAACGGAGCTCGGCTAAAGATTATGTGGGATCTTTGGGAAGCCGCTACTGATCCAGAGTTGATTGAGAGGATGGCTAAGTATGAGCCTCCTAAACGTATGCCTGGCGAATGTATTGATCTTGTTGAACTATAATTTTAGGGAAATTGTTTTTTTTTTTAACAATGGTTTTACTTTGCTTATTGTTGGCGATGTTTTTTTAGACTTCATTTGAATTGATTTTAGGAATTTTTATTGTTTAGTTTTTTTCAATGTTTAATTTTTTCCAATTTGAGAATTTCTTAATGCTTTTTAATATTCTTAATTTCAATTAAATATTTAAAATGAGCGTTTTAAAAATAATAAAAGTAAATAAATTAGAAACTATAAAAAAAAAATATTAGGAACTGCTCCACTCAAATGGATCGCTTGATCCCAAAATCAGAAGATCGATCCACACGCTCGATCTCGTGATTGAGCAGTTTATTAAAAAAACGCGGAACATAAACCGATCGAATTTCTCAGAGTCTAATCGATCGTACAGATCGATCGGTCTGGATCGACCGATCCCCTAGATGAGATCGATCGATCCCGTGCCCACGCAAGTCTCCGAAATCGATTTCTGGTTTTGCTCGGTTATATTCGGTTTAAATCACACTTGATTTGAACCGGCCAAACACGATTTAACAAAAGGATTTTGTGTTTTAGGGATCAAACCCCTCATTCTCTTCTCTTCCAAATCGAAAAAGGGGTGATTTTTTCTCTCAATTTCACTAAACCCTAACTCACTCAATTTTACTATGATTTGGACGATTCTTGAGCCTAAACTAAACGATTACGCGAGCTTTGTCCGAATCTATCACTCTTTCGTTCGATCTGTAAAGGTATAAAACTAAATCTTCAATTTAAGAGTCCGGAAAAATGGTGATAGAGTTTTATTTTTTGAGTTTGTTATGGTGTGGGAACTTCAAACGTGTGTATTGGTGATGTTTAGGGACAATTTCGTACCTACCTTATGCCTTAGATCAAAGTTTTAGGATAGATTTATGAATTTGAAGATTTGTTCTTAAAAAAAAAAAAAAAATTGGGAACTCGATTGCTTCATTATTATATGTGTATCATTGGTGTTGAATCATTATCCATGTCAATTTACCTGGTTTAACTTTTAATAACTGATTTGTTACTGTTTCTTTGCAGAAAAATGGCGAGAACAAGAGGAAGAAATAATGAGAAAGAAGCAGAAGCGGCAACACAGAGTGACACAACAGCTGCCTCGACCTCAGCTCAGCCCAAGAGTAATGTGCCGCAGGAAGCAGCCCCTTGGCCTCGGCAGCCATTGAATCCATTCTCTGAACTCAGAAAAAGTCGTGGAAAAGATATCGTTAGTAAGATGGTGTTGAAACAATGGTCACCATACAAAAACCGGGACTACAATGCTGCTTGGAGTGATTACCATTGCATTTCTCTACAATGGTTTGCTGCGGATGACATTGAAACCAACAAAGTTCATCTGTGACTTCACTACAAGGGAGTTGGGAATCCTGCGTGATGTGAAAAAGATGTGGAAAAACATGGGACTTGGGACTCTTGGCTATGATCCTCAACCAATCTATCCAGAGTTAGTACAATTCCTCTCTTCAGTTGAGTTGCACTACAAGTCCGAGGCAAAGAAGGTTGCTAGCGAAGGTAAACTTACATTCCTATCCAATGGACTGCTTTATGAGATGTCTATACACAAGCTGTGTACACTCTTCGGATTTGAGACCAAATATGAGGCATGTTCTTTGCTCAAGTTCCCTTGTGCTTATACGTTGTGGAACAAGATTGCAGACAATTCTACTGTTTCTAGGGAAGCTAAACTTGCTATGGTCAGAAATCCGGTCTTGCGAGTGGTTTCAAAATATTTGGGTCATCTTCTATTGGGAAAGGAAGAAGCAGGATCACTTACTGAGTATGAAGCGCAGCTTATTCACTATGGGCTTCCAGTAAATATCAGGCCAAAGTATGGCTTAGAAAAGAACCTCCAGCAGAGCTTTCGGTAAACATGGGAGCATTGTTTGCTCAGATGTTGTTTGAAAGGAAGTTTAGACGTGTTCGTCCTCTTAATAAGAAGCCTTTCGAGGAGTCTATTGGTAGTCTACTTACTCGGATCTTCAAGTACCATAAAATAGATCTTTCAAAGACTCCTTGTGTGGATACGATTGTCAGATTTGATGTCCAGTTTTTTCAGAACACCAGGACTCTCCTCCCTGGTAAAATTTATCGTTTTACCAAACCTGATGGCACCATTCTTCATTGCAAGCTTCCACAGCCCGCCATTACATCTCTGACGTCTGAGGAGAACGTAACATTCATGCCTCCTGCTGAGGTTCTTATCACGCCTCCTCCACCAGCTTCAAAACGTCGTCGTTGTTCCTCTTCTTCGGGTCTTGCTCAATGTGTGGATGACACAATTCCTGGTATCGCAGTGCAT
Organism: Eruca vesicaria subsp. sativa; assembly: GCA_932364175.1. Taxonomy (NCBI): domain Eukaryota; kingdom Viridiplantae; phylum Streptophyta; class Magnoliopsida; order Brassicales; family Brassicaceae; genus Eruca; species Eruca vesicaria. The sequence goes on from CAKOAT010201599.1 coordinate 32,106, forward strand.
CATACTCCAGACCCTACCATGGAGTACTTGTTACCTGCATATACTGGTCAGTTTGATTCTGGAACCCCACCATTAGATGGTACAAACCAGCAGAAGTTCGCCTGGACTGCGGATACCCTGGTCAAGTTTTCGACGATGATGCAGACTGTTTGGGGTGCACTTGCAAAGATTAGATGTCCACCACCTCCTGCCTGCTGCCGCGCTCCAGAGGCTTCAGAACCTGCTGATATGACTGGAGACATTCTTGATGTTGGTCTACGTAGGGACGCTGATACTACAGAGGCATACGACGCGGAAGATGCACCACCCGGTGGAGCAGCAGATGCAGAGCGATGTTCACTCTTTCATAGAAGCAGACGTGCACCAGGACAGAGTAGGAGTTGCAGTCCTGACGACCACTGCTGATCAGTTATTTGCATATTTTTTTACTTTTAATGTTTATGTTATGTTTTTATTTAGTCGGTTTGTATTCTAACTTGGAGAATCAGGATTATGAAGGAAATCTTTTTTTATGTTGCTATGTTGTGTTTGATTTCAAAGAAGTAGTTTAATAAGTGAAATTTTGAATGAACAAATTCATATTTAACTAAAGAAAACCAAGAAATCGATTTGGGATAATTTTCCACGACATCGATCGTTCTATGTAAAGGATCGATCGATCCTATGGAGATCGATCGTTTTGATCGACTGAATTGGATAAGGTCGATCCAAATTTGGTCCGCGTTTTTTTTTTTTAATTTCTGATTAGTCACATGATCGACCGAGTAGATCGACCTCTTGTTTTGTAGATCGATCGATCTCATGCGACTAAGCATTTCCGATGTGTTAATACTTGAATGGGATCATGAAACTTATACAAACAAATTCAAACTTGAATAAAACATAAAACTAATTAACTTAAAGTCATGCTTGTAGTCTGAAAAACTGAAACAAAGAAAATGAACTAAAGATATGCCAAAATAAAACAAAGTTACTAGAAAGCAAACAAATGTAGTCTGAAAATCTGATAACAAGTTAAGAAAAACACTGCGAACAAATCGACTATATTGGCATCTTGCAAGTGGCTCTGTTGTGGCCACTAACACCACACCTACTACTAACTTTCAAAGCTAACCCCCTTGTGATCCTTGTGATAATCGAATTTTGTCTTCAACGGTTTCATATCTACATTTTCTATTTCTTCCAAGAGATCTTCTTGTCTCTGGCGGTATTACTTCAGAATTTTCCACATCTTCTGGGACAGACCAAGCATCTTCAGGAACAGCAATGGGATTTATGCTTTCTTGATAAGCTTCTCTCCAAGCTTCCGTGGTGTACATCAAATCAGTCAATGTGTGTGGTTCTCTACCAACATAGAAACCAGCTTTTATTGCGTGTCTACAAGGAATCCTCACGAGGTCGTACTTCCTACAAGAACAAGTTCGTTTATCCAAATCAACAAAGCAGTCAAATATATCGCCCTTAACAAGCAGAAAAGTATCGTTTACAGGGTAAACTACAAAAGTTTTTCCCTTCTCGATTCTCCTATCGATCTTTTCCTCCACATATATGGTCAAAGGATGTGTATGCTTTGAAATATTTCTCTTACGCTTAAAAAACCAGCGTGTCAACATTTCTCTAATACTGTCCAACAAAGGAATTACTGGAAACTCTCTCGTCGTACGCAAGGCAGAATTTATAAACGCAGTAGGATTGTTTGTCCTAATGTTATACCTGTATCCAATAAATTGACATCTAGCCCACTTTTGCACATCCGCTTTCATAAGATAAGTTCCAATTGCTGGACTGATGTTGCAAATATGAGCAAACGTCCTCCTGAAATCAGCCTCTCTGTAAGCTTTTGAAGCTTTAGAAACCAACCCAGCTAACCCCTTTTCCCCTGAAATTTGATACCACTTTATTCAACAAATGATGAATACAAATCCCATGTCTTGCTAATGGATACATGTTCTCAATTGCCTTCACTATTGATCCTTGTCTGTCTGAAATAAAAGCCAACCCCAAATCATCAGCAACAACTTCTTTCAAGTGTCTCATAAACCATTCCAAGGACTGATCATTCTCAGAGTCTACTACCCCAAAAGCAATAGGATACAAATTTGAATTTCCATCTAAAGCAGTTGCAACCAGTAGCTCTCCTTTGAATTTACTCTTCAAGAATGTTCCATCAAGAACAATAACACGCCTCATGACTTTGTTAAAGCCTCTAATTGATTGACCAAAAGCTATGAAAAGATAGAGAAATCTACCATTGATATCAGTTTCATAGGAGAAATGTGTACCAGGATTGGCCTCTCTCATCATGTGCAGATACTTTGGTATTTTCCCATAACTGAGCTCTGGAATACCTTTACTAGCGTTGACTGTAAATTCACGGGAATCCCATGCTAAAGATTCAGAGATCTCACATCCATAATCATTACGCATAATCTGAACAATATCTTTTGCTTTAGGCCCTTCTTTGACATCTTCATATTTATGCTTGATCGTTTTCGCTGAAGCTGTTTTACCGCTCTATTTTTGGTTGAAGGTGCGCAAGAATGTATACCGACATACTTCTTAATAAAAAAAATATGTAGAGCCTTTCAAACACTCAGCTCGAACACCCCAGTTCAAACCTTATCAGAGCATCTAATACACCAAATTGATTTGTTGGATTTGGTAACTTTGTAGTCAAAGTTATGCTTCATCGAACATAACTCAAATCTCGCCTTCAACACTCCTATGTTGAGGAAAAGATCTCCTTTCTTAACCAACTCGATCATAGAAGTATTTGCCAAATTTTCTCTGTTTTCTGTTTTCTTAACCAACTCGATCACAGAAGTATTTGCCATCAATAAGGTTTGAAATTAGGTTCTACAGCTTTTATATATATAATAATTTGTAGATTCTGATTTCTACTTATTTTTAGATTTATAGCAATGTGTAGAATCCGTTTTCTACTGATTTTAGAAGGATAGTTTAAGCGTGGAATGTGTATTCTAAACATAGTAGATTTAATGAAAAAAGTGGATTTCATTTTCTACTTTGTAGAATGTCACTTCTACTTTATGTAGAATATAATTTGAAAAAAGAGTTATACATTTTTAGAACTTGAAAAAAATACCACTAGATTGATATTGATGTTTCATCACTAGTTACTTTTTTTTTTGGTTTCTAAAACTATTTATTTAATTTATTTTTAAACTAGTTGCATACTCCCCGCGCAAGCGCGGGGCCGGAATCATTATGTTTGTGTATATTTTTTTCGATTTAGTGGTTTAGTGGATTCTTCTAATGACACTAAATAATAATGAAATGAAAAGAATGTAGTAAGAGTGTAAAGTGAAAATATTGTATATCTAATGTGTTAAATGTTATTTATATGCGAAGTAAGGTTTATAGGAACAGTTAGGTTATAATATATTTTTTAGTGTGTAAAAGTAGGTGTCTATTTTTTTTTTGCTGTAAATAGTTTTTATATCGTATGTCAAAAATTGATATAATTCTATATTTATAGTATTTATATTTGTATTAAACGATTTATCAATTTAAAAATAACCTTAATTAAGTTAATATTCGTTGTTTAAGTTTCATTAGATAGGTTTTTATATATGGTTTTTTGTAAGTTTGGGTTTTGTTGATAAATGATGTGGCATTTTTATCTACGGCGTCATCGACTGTGGGAATTCATTCGCCGAAGTCTGGAGTTGGTGGTGAGGAATGTTTTCAATGAAATTATAGTAGTTATTAAAATGTAAGAGAAATTACATATTCATTTAATAAATAACAAAAAATACTTAAATTTGGTTGTTTATTTTATTTTATTTCACATACAAATTTTTTGAAAATATATTAGGAATGAGTTAAATGTTATTTATATGCGAAGTAAGGTATATAGGAATAGTTAGGCTATAATATAGTTTTTAGTGTGTAAAAGTAGGTATTTGTTTTTGCTGTAAATAGTTTTTATATCGTAGGTCAAAATTTGATATAATTCTATATTTATAGTATTTATATTTGTATTAAACGATTTATCAATTTGAAAATAACCTTAATTAAGTTAACATTCGTTGTTTAAGTTTCATTAGATAGGTTTTATATATGTTTTTTTGTGAGTTTGAGTTTTGTTCATAAATGATGTGGCATTTTTATTTACGGCGTCATCGACTGTGGGAATCCATTTGTCGGAGTCTGAAATCGGTGGTGAGGAATGTTTTCAATGAAATTATAGTAGTTATTAAAATGTAAGAGAAATTACATATTCATTAAATAAATAACCAATATATTAAATTTTTGTTATTTTTTATTTTATCTCACATACAATTTTTTTGAAAATATATATTAGGAAATATGTGCAATGATTTCACTTTTTGAGCTCTTAATCTATATTATTCAAGCCTCATTAAGCCATCCACGTAGGTAGCCGCGTGGGATTTACTTTTTTTTTTTTTGGTTGGTTCGTTTTTGGATTCGATTTTTATTATTTTTGGGTTGAACTATATTATAATAGGATAGTTTTAAGCCTCTTTAGGGTTGAGACTTGCTTTTTTTTTTTTTTTTTATTGTTCATTTTTGCATCCATTTTTAACTATTTTTGGTTTGAACTCGTTAAGCTTTAGGGTTTATCCAACTATTTTGATCTTTAAAACAATAAGCCATAAAATAAAACATAAAAACCTTACAAACAAAAAGCCCATATGATAATAACCCAAATAAAAAAATCAAAAATAAATGATGGCTGCATGGTTTGAACCGATGATCTTGCATGCTTAATTAGACACCTTATACCACTTGGCTAAAGTTTATTTCATTGTTTGTAATCATCTTACCAAGACTATAAATTTTTTAAAAATACCTATGGGACCTACAAAACTGCTGACGTGGCACATTGTGGAGCCTAGAAAGTATACTATTATAATATAGATTAATAAAAGGTATTATAGGGAAAAATGGTACAAAAGAGAAATTAGCCTAAGGGGACAATCCTTTGAATGTTACTACTATCTCCAGACAGATTGACCTCGTGACAAGGGATATCATCCTCGCTAGAAGACACAAGAAAGGATGCGACCGACTTCTTTCCCTTTGGTTCTCAAATAGCTATACTCTGAGACTACTGTCATGAGTTTTTTAAATTAGCTTCTCACTGGTTTTTGTTTTTTTTTTTGCCACAGAAGCACTTGGTTAAAACTTTCGGCTTTCATATCTTTGTAACCATTTTCTGATTTGGTATCTTATAAAAAAAAAAGTTCATTATAGCTAAAATTTGGAATCTGTTTAACAACATTGATCTTGTGTGTTCTGTTCTAATTTAAAACAGAAGTATACGATCTAACTACTTCTACCCCCCCCCCCTCCCCAATCTCGGCTCCACCCATGACCCATTACCATCCTCCTTCCTCCACCATTGACGATGTCTAGTACCAAAGAAGCATACAGTCTTGTGAATCTTGAAGCTTGTGATGATGCTTGTGAAGCCCTAGTAACTCTAGGAGCATTTAGTGAGCATAGATGCAGAATATACAAAAATGAAACAATCGCGCCCCCAATTTTCTCTTCCAACCCTAGCTTCCTCGACACCCTCTTTCCCGTGTGCTGCTCGCCTCTCTGGTGCCGTACGGCACTGTGAGCGGGCTCGTCCCGTTCCCGACTAATCTAACATCCTCACCGGCGTGGGTGTATGTGGTGAAGTCCTTCCGTCTCTGGCCGTCGTCTGTGCAAGCGTCGATTTTGTTTGCGAGTTGAGATGGATTAGAGTGGTGGTTCCTTTAGTGACTGAAACACCGATTGAAACATCTCTTCGCCGTATGGAAGAGCCTCCCCCGACTCCGGCCGCACCCTGACGGTGAGGGCCTCAAACTCGCTTTTGGCCATCTACTTCAAGGACTTCTAGGTGTGCGCCGTCTGATATAGAGGTTTCGGGATCTCAGACCTTGTTGTGGCAACGACTTCATCGTACTCCACTGGGTCAAGATTAGATGGTCTTGCTATTGAGTGATGCATTAATTTGGCTCCTCGTCCCACCTTTGTTGTTGATATGGCGTCGCTTGTTAGTTTGGATTTGATTTGCAGGTTTCATCGAGTGGGGTAGTGGAGATTTTTTCGTATTCTTAGATCTTTGAGTCACACTTTGTGGTTGGAGGAGGTAGTAAGACCCAGGAGGTGGTGATGCTGCCCCTTTCTCTATAGGCTTAGAGGATGAGCACGGTTGAGTTAGTTGAGCGCTATTAAGCACCCGTGGTGTGTGTTGTCCTGTCTTTTGCAGGAACTTTTTTCATAACCACTCTGTTTTTCATCTTGTGTGTTTCAGGTGGATGTGAAACAGAGTATAGAAGACTGAGAGAAAGATTTAATCAACTTTCCATTGAAGAACGCGGGAAACTCGATGAAGAGTTTTTAACATTAACAGCTCCAAGATACGGACACCTAGTGTAACAAGAAATTTTTACCTTATTAAAAAAAAAATTGTTAGAAAAGGAATTGTCAGATAAGTACAAAACTAAAAGGAATAAATAAAAATTTAGTATAAAAAAAGGAATAAGTACATTTTATATATTTTTCTATGCATATTAAGGAACAAATAAAGAAGAATCAAAATCGAATCAATCCATAACCCTTCTCATAGCGTGAGCTTACCCTTCTCATAACATGAGCTTTCTATTATTAATCAGGACAAGCCATTATCTATCGAGTTAATGTTTGCAGTTTTCTATTGATATAATTGTGATTTCTTCTTCTCTGGTGAGTTATTGATATTTGTTTCTTTAAGTTTATGTTTCTATGGTTTCTTGTCAAAACAAAACCTAACAATACTTCTTTACAGATAATTTAATGTCTTCTTCTTCTGATATTAAAATTTTAAGAAGATGAATGTATGAAAGAATCGACCATACAACTAATCAAATCTCAGAAGAATTTTACCAAGAAATAAAGAGCTTTATACAATTTGCAAAGCATCAACAACTTTTTATTGAAAGTGAAAAGCTTTTCTGTCCTTGTTCGAAGTGCGAGAATGGAAAATTATTACAAGAAGAGATTGTTTCTAAACATCTACATAATATAGGATTTATGCCCAATTATTGGGTTTGGATTTCTCATGGAGAAGATTATGATATTCTGAGTGATTGTGCTGAGGTTCTAGATGATTCTACAGATGCTGGTGAAGATATTTTGCAAACTGAGGCTAATACAGAACCCGTAAATCCTTATGAGACTATGGTTTCTGATGCTTTTCCTCATATGGAAGAATATCCAAATGCTGAGGCAACATTTTTTTATGACATATTAGATGCTGTAAAGAATCCAATATGTAATGGATGTAAAGAAGGTCTTTCACAACTCTCATTAGCACCTCGACTCATGAGTTTGAAGACAGATTATAATCTGCCACAAAATTGTATGGATTCTATTTCTCAAATGATGCAAGATTATTTACCTCAAGGAAACAATTAGATGATTTCATACTATGATATAAAGAAGCTTATGCGGTTGTTGGGTCTGCCTTATCAAAGAAATTATGTTTGTCGAGATAATTACATGATATTTTGGAAAGATGATACAGATAAGGATATCTGCAAATTTTTTGAGAAAGATAGATTTCGGCCTACCCAAAAGGATGGACAAAAAAAGGTTGCATATCAACAAATCTTTTATTTGCCGATATCTAACAGATTACAAAGACTATTTCAGTCCACTAAGACTGCAAAACATATGAGATGGCATGCAGAACACACATCGAATTCTGGAGAAATGTGTCATCCCTCAGATGGAGAAGCATGGAAACATTTTAATAAAGTATTCCCTGCTTTTGCTGATGAACCAAGAAACGTGTACCTTGGATTATGCACATACGGATTCAGTCCATTTGGTATGTCTTGACACAACTATTCTTTGTGGCCTGTTATCATGACTCCTTATAATCTACCACCAGATATGTGCATGAAACAAGAACTTATGTTTCTAACAATTCTTGTTCCGGGTCCAAATCATTCGAAGAGAAGTCTGGATATGTTTTCTTCAACCCTTGATAGAAGAGTTAAAGGATTTGTGGATTAATGGTGTTTACACATATGATTTTTTTACCAAGCAAAACTTTCAGTTACAGGCAGTACTTATGTGGACAATTAGTGACTTTCCTGCTTATAGTATGCTTTCTGGATGGGCAACTCATGGTCGACTAGCATGTCCTAATTGTGTGGATCAGACCGATGCATTTCAGTTGAAAAATAGTAGAAAAATAAGTTGGTTTGATTGTCATTGACGTTTTTTACCGACTGATCATAGCTATAGGCGGAACAAGAAGAACTTCAAAAGAGGAAGGATTGTTGTCGATGGTCCACCAGAAATACTTACAAGCGAGGAAATCTGGAATGAAGTCAGTTAGTTTCCAAAAACAGTTGGTTATGGAGGAAATCATGGGAAATTAAAAGGATATGGTGAAACTCACAATTGGCATAAGCAGAGTACATTTTGGGAGCTACCATATTGGAAAGACCATAAACTTCGTCATAATTTTGATGTGATGCATATCAAAAAAACTTTCTCGATAACATCATCAATACTTTGTTGCAATGTGCAAGGGAAGACGAAAGATAAGATCCAATCAAGACTTGATTTGGTTTAGTATTGTAATCGCAAAGAGCTGCATTTAACAGCTGATGGAAAGGCACCAGTCCCCATTTTTAGATTACAAGGCGATGCAAAAACAACTTTTCTAAGATGGCTCGAAAAAGATGTTAAATCCTCTGATGGATATGCATCAAGTTTATCCAAATGTGTTGATTTATCAAGTGGGAAATTAACAGGAATGAAAAGTCATGATTGTCATGTTTTAATGCAACGACCACTTCCAATTGCATTTGCCGAGCTGATGGATAAATCTGTTCATGAAGCACTATCAAGTAAGTATTTTCTCTATTCAAATTTAAAATTACTTCTAAAAATAAAATTTGAGTGCATAATCTAAATTTTAACTTCTTTTGTTTATAGGTGTTAGTTTATTTTTCTGTGATATTTGCGCAAAAACTTTACACAAAGACAATCTTGCACTATTGGAGAAGAACATTAGTGTGGTTCTTTGTAATCTGTCAAAGATATGCCCTCCCTCGTTTTCGATGTTATGGAACATTTAACCATTCATATAGCACAAGAAGCTAGACTTGGAGGACCTGTGGTGTTTAGATGGATGTATGTTTTCGAACGACAAATGGGACATCTGAAAAAAATTAAATAATAAATTATAAGTTGAAGGTTCTATCGTTGAAAAATATGTCAACGAAGAAATTTATACTTTTGGTACTTATTAATTTGAGCCACATATCAAGACAAAAATCCGGAGAGAAGATCGGCACTACGATGGGTGTAGTCAGGTAGATTCAAACCAGAACGGTGAGTGCCAGATATTTTTAATCAGCAAGGAAGAGGAAGTGGTATAGAAAAAGAAATATGGCTTCAAGATAAAGACTACCTCATCGCGCATACATATGCTCTACTGAATTCCGAACAAGTAAGGCCCTATGAAAGGTAAGTATAGTATTATAAAAAAAACATATATTAATTTATATTTCCATAAACTTTGATAGAGTAACACATCTTTAAGTTTTATGATTTTTTTGTAGGTTATTGGATGAGAGTATGACCGCTTCATATCCTTGAATAAGTGAAAATGATCTAAATCAGCTTAAAGCAAAAGAATTTGTAAAGTGGTTAGAAAAGCATGTAAGAATTTATAAAAATTCAGTACTCTTATATTTTTCATAATTTAATTTATATTAATCTATTTTCTGTCGATAATATTAGGTGGAAATAATATTAATACTCCTTGGTTACAGACTCTTGCACACGGTCCTATGACAAAAGTTACTTGTTGGACAGTATACTTTTGTCGGGATATATATTTCACACATATGACCATGGAAAAGATAAGACCAGTGCCAATTATGGAGTTTGTATTAAAGACATAACATCTCAAGGATCAAGCAAAGAATCTGATTTCTATGGAGTATTAGAAGAGATTTTTGAGCTACATTATCCAGGACGGGTTCATCTTAAAGTTGTACTATTTAAATGTGATTGGTATGATTCAACCATTGGGGAAGGTATAGGGGTGAACAAGTCTGGGATTATTGATGTTCATACTGGCAAGCGTTATGGAACATATGATCCATTTATTTTAGCTTCACAAGCATATTAAATTTGTTATGTTTCGTATCCACGAATAACTCAGAAGAGAGATTGTCATTGGAAAGCAGCTATCGTGATTCAACCAAGGGGTAAAATATTGATGAATCAAAATTTTGACTCCTCTGCAATGCAACATAGTGATGATAATTCGGCTGTTTCTACTAATCTACTACAAGTCGAAACATTAGTTAATTTACATGGTCAAACTGAAAATCTTTAAGATGTAGAAGAAGAAGAAGCAGGATTAAGATCAGATGCTGAGGATGAAAAAAATGATTACGAGTTAACAGGTGAAGAATCTGACTAAATTTGGTGTCATAGTTTTATTTTTATATGATAAACAGAGTCTTATGGTTTTGGATTAAAGTGACAGAGCTTTATGGTATTGGAATTGAAATTTACACAAAGCATCCAACATCCCTCAAAGTTGTGCATGCTCAATCTTCTTGTTCTCTTTATTGATCCCTAGCTCACTTACTTTCCTTGCCCCTTGTTTACCTGTAATAGGACATATATTTCATTAAGTGTGTTCTTATTTTCAGTTTTTAATTTCCAAAGGTATGACTCTTAATTCACAAATAAGGTTCAATGTCTTACCGGTATCGGTGTTATGAGTCGCTAGAATAGCGGGAATACCGGATCCATTCGAGGCTTTCTCCATAAAGAAAATCATACATATATTGTAGCAAGCAGGTCTCTCTTGAATTGTGTTGTGGACCAGTGACTTGTTACCCAAGGAATCTGCTAACTTACATTCACTAGACATGTAAGTACCTCTGACTAATTAAACTTAATGGGGACTTTCATTTTCTCGAATTCTCGTAACGCCAAGTGCAATCTCTCTCACCTGCATTTTTCAGATAAGCTTGAATCGTGTTGTGCACTTTTATGTGAGTTTGATAAAGAAAAATTTACTGCAACTGGTTCAATCTTATCCTGAGGATTTTAATTTTGTGGAGTGCATATCACTTAAGAAGCAACTTGGCATTTATTATTAACTAGATTTCGACCCGCACAACCGTGCGGGTATTTTAGTACAAAAATATTTGAAATTATATAATAAAATTTATCTATAAATAAGTATAATTTGATCATGTATGCTATCCAATTTTATAATAATTTTATGTGACTTATTTTTGTAACAAATTTTAAAAACAATATTATGTAAGATTACTAATTTATATTTTTTTTTATATCTAAATTTTTGAAATATATGTAAAAATTAATTAAGTTGGACTTACATAATACATAAACAAAATTTTAGGATATTGTTAAAAGTATTTTACATAATTTTATTTTTTTGTTTATAAATTAAAAATGAATTAAAAATTTAATTATATTTTCTGATAATTTAAATTTTAATCAAATAATTTTTTGAAACTATATCTTGAAAAAGATTCTAAAAGATTTTTAGAAGATTTTGTTACAATTTTATTAAAACTATTTATTTATTTTTCAAACAAAGATTAAAGATATGAAAATATATTATAATGTTATGTAAAATTTTATAAAACTCTAAAAATGGTATATCACACATGAAGTGAGTCATAACTTCTCTTTTAATATTCCCGTTCTTGAAAATCCGTACTTTTCCAAACCCAGAAAACAGATGGAATTCTGGGATTACTCCTGTGAGTAAATACTTTTATGCAAACTTCTTCCGCTTGATTGACACTATATTCTATTCTCGTAAGATGATACACACTGGCTAAGAGGCCACCTGGTGCCACATCAGTCCACAGAGACAAAATGTAGGACTGGTGCCAACAGTTAATCACGGAAGAAAGGAGGCTCAGCGGGAAGAGGACTGTACCATAGAAGCAAGGAGGTCAACCTCTAATAGTGGACAAATTAGCGTATTACCAAATCACGCGCCAATTGCCACAGCTGTTGATATAGGTATTTTGAAAATACGCCGTAATAACCAATGGTTAACAATGGCTCTGATGGGCGGTTTTGCTAGAATAGGCAATAATGAAATTACTATTTTAGTAAATGATGCAGAATCCAGTCAAGAACTGGAGCCTCACAATCACTAGCCAATATGCTTTTCTTGCATGCCTTTCTTCGTTCATGGTTCGATATTCTCGTGTCCTAGGCGTAGAGGAACAACACCAATCCATCCCGAACTTGGTGGTTAAACTCTACTGCGGTGACGACGCCAGGATGATGCAGAATCCAGTCAAGAATTGGAGCCTCACAATCACTAGCCAATATGCTTTTCTCGCATGCCTTTCTTCGTTCATGGTTCGATATTCTGGTGTCCTAGGCGTAGAGGAACAACACCAATCCATCCCGAACTTGGTGGTTAAACTCTACTGCGGTGACGATACTGTAGGGGAGGTCCTGGGGAAAAATAGCTCGACGCCAGGATGANTCCAGTCAAGAATTGGAGCCTCACAATCACTAGCCAATATGCTTTTCTCGCATGCCTTTCTTCGTTCATGGTTCGATATTCTGGTGTCCTAGGCGTAGAGGAACAACACCAATCCATCCCGAACTTGGTGGTTAAACTCTACTGCGGTGACGATACTGTAGGGGAGGTCCTGGGGAAAAATAGCTCGACGCCAGGATGATGAAAAGAGACCTTTTGGAGACTTATCGCAGGTTGTTATAAGTGAATTTCCAAGTTGTTGCTGTAATTGTTGCGATGTCTTTATAAGTGAAGATCGTCAAGATATTATTATGAAATCACATCAATGATAAATAACTGCCTTATTTCTTTTATTAGAAAAACTAGGTGTTTTACCCGCACATGCGGGCATGATTATTTTAGAAAACTATTTTTTTTTAATGTACAAAACTTAATTTCAAATTTATTAATATTTAATTATATATTTTTTATTTTCTATTTTTTATGATTGAAAATATAATACCGATAATAACACAACATATTATTTAGAAATTATCTTTTAACTATAGTTGTTATGTATATAGATATTGTGTTAATTTTAATTATATAAGTATATTATATACAATTATTCATTAAGCGGATTACAACTTCAGAAAAACGGAATGCAATGAACTTACATTTTCTTGTTAAGCACTATAAAATATACTTATATAAAATATAAAAAACCTTATGTTTTAATTGAAAACACGAGAAAATGTACCTCTTGATAAAATTACTTTTCCCAACATTTAGTTAGTTTAAATTTTAGAAAATTTTAAATGTCGGTTTATTTGAAGATATAAAATTTAGCAGAAAATAATAGTTCGTAACATTAATTTTCATGTAAAAATAGTTTATTTTTTATTAAGAGTATAAACAACATCAACCGGTCTAACTTTTAATATGAGAGCTCAAAAATTAATTCAAAATTAGCATAATATGTTATTACTTACAGTTTCAAAAAAATAACCAAAAATCAAATTAAATAAATTACAACGCTCACATATCAAAAATATTTTTAAGAATATAATCAATTAAATGTTTTTGTTTGATTCTATTTAGTTATAAATTTATAAATTTTAAATTTTGTAATAGAAAATATAGTTTCAAGATAACAACATAATACATAAGAATTATTTTTTTTCTAAAATTAAAATATTATTAATAGAAATTTGTTTTAGTTATATAATAAAGCATATATAAAATTATTAAAACATTACAACGCTCACATATCAAGAATATTTAAAAAATATAATCACATAAATGTTTTTTTATTTCTATTTAATTATAATTTTGTATATTTTAATTTATAGATTAGAAAATATAGTTTCAAGATAACAATATAAAACATAAGAATTAACTTATTTCCTGAAATTAAAATATTATTAATGGAAATTTGTTTTAGTTATATAATAAATTATATATAAAATTATTAAAAACATTACAACGTTCACATATCAAAAATATTCTTAAAACTATAATCAAATAAATGTTTTTGTTTGATTTCTATTTAGTATAGATAATTTTTATATTTTAAAATTTATAATAGAAAATATAGTTTCAAGATAACAACACAAAACATAAGAATTATCTTATTTTCTGAAATTAAAATATTATTAATCGAAATATGTTTTAGTTATATGATAAATTATATATAAAATTATTAAAAACATGACAATAAAAAAATTTACCTAAAATCACATAGAAAATACATTAAAATTATCTTGTTTTACTTCATAAAATATAATATAATTAATAAAATTTAGTTTTAAATATAATAAATTCTATATATAATTAAAATATTACAAATCAGTAAAAATTATCTAAAATCATATAAAAGTAGATAAATGAGTAAATTATAATATTATTCATATAAATTCGTTTTTATATATAATAAATTATAGATGAAATTATTAAACATATGACACATAAGCAATATTAGCTAAAATTATGGAGCATGTGACAAATCAGCAAAATCACTTCATAAAATATATATATGAAATTATTAAAAATATGACACATAAACAATATTAGCTAAAATCATGGAGCATGTGACAAATCAACAAATTTACTTCTTATATAATAGTATAGATATATTAGAAGATATAACAGAAGAAACTATGATATTTTGTAAATAATAGCTGAGACAAAGATGTATGTAGGTGTAGGGATGAAGAGTTAACGTGAGAGATATAATTATTTGACTTCTTGTTGTTCCATTACAAAGGAAATGGCTTGGGTAGATGCTATTTTTTTTTTTTTTTGACAACGAACGGCTGATCTATTACTCAAGCTTGAGGTGGTCTGGGAATCCAGACCGGAATAGAACAACCTACAAACACCAATTCTCGATAAAAGGATCGAGCAGTCTTAGCTAGTGAATCGGAAAAACCATTATGAGCCCTAGGCACATGAACAATTCTAAATGCAGGAATGCAGATCTGCAGGGTAGCGATCTTTTCCAATTCCGTTGAGAATCTTGGCCATTCCTGTGGTTTCCTTAGCATCGATATCACCTCCTTACAATCCGTCCCAAAGCTCTGACATGGCGAATGTTGAAGCATGTTCTCCATTGCCCACCGCAGTGCTTCCAGCTCTGAATGCAAAGCAGACTCCACTCTATCAAAGTTACGCAATCCCATCAGCTGATCTTTCCCCATACTATCCTTCCATATCCAGCCACTCCCGCTATATTGAGCTGTGGAGGTCCAGGAACCATCCACCAGATAGATATCCCCCAAACTCATGATCTGGTTACCATCATCCATGTCGATCTGAGAAGGTAAGGACGACTGTTCATTAGCTCGATACCAGGCAAGGCATTCACTCTCTGCATATCGTGCTGTCTCCAGTGGGTCTCTATCAATTCCTTTGAACAATTTGTCATTCCGCGCCTTCCAAATATACCAAATTAGCCAAGGATAAGGATCCGTGTCTACTGCCGGTCCATCTAAGGCATCCTTCCTCCAAAAGAGATAATCCATGTTCGCATATGTGCTCTGCAATGGAAATAAAGACGGTCTGGTGGGAAGAGACGACAACACCCAGACTTGCTTTGCAGGAGGGCACAGGAAAATGGCATGTGTAATCGATTCCTCCGGTTTACCACAACGTGGGCAATAGTTATCACACCGCATATGGCGATAGTTTAAGATGCTCGTAACAGCCAACTGACTTGCTATTATCTGCCACATAAGATGACACATTTTTTGTGGAGCTTGCACCTTCCAAACTTGCGCTTGTAATTTAGTGATACTAGGTTCACTAACTATAGACACTTCCTCTCTCTTTAAAATATTCCGTGCCACCCAATATCCAGTCGGCAAAGATGATAAATAGATAATCATCTTATTTTTCAACATTATCTTACAACACTCCCCCTTGATTATCCATTTTATATTTTGTACCATCTAGTTAAAAATTTAATCATGGCAAAAAAAATTTGAGATAAAAACCATAATAAGGAGAAAAAATACGGTGACGTAATTTCCCCCTAAAAATAATGAATATAGTTTTTTCTTCATAGATCACGCAAGTGCCGCATTCCGATACCATAGTGATATCACTCAAATTACCCTGAGGAGTGAATTACTCTCTCAAATAAGAGGTTCAATTGTAGTACTTAGGAATCGAATTCACAAAGAGCTAGGAAACCAATTAGATCTAATAGTTATATGATTAAGCTAGGCTAATAGATAATGATGCAGTAAATAAACTAGAAAACAGTAAACAAGATGAACAAGGTAATTGTTCAGCTTGGCAAGGATTTGTTTAATGGAAGCATGGTTGCTAGATGTAGGGTTTATATTCAGGTAATCAGGATTATAATACTATAGATGCCTAACAAGTTGCATGCATGATATATAAGAACTTCAATTCTTAGACAAATCTATAGCTATCGCTAGTTAGACTCGTCCATTGATCTGTCTGCCGGCAATATCCACTATAGGAAATGTGGGTATTAATAGCGTCTTAGTATAGCGTTTATTTAAACTCTGCTATTGTATACCAACACTGGTCTTTCTAATAGCGTTTTTTAAAACAGAAACGCTATGCTTGTAATCGCGGGAAAATAAAAGAATTTAGCCGCGTCAATTTGGTAAGTTGAGCTGCCTTATCATTGCATATCAAAAAAAAGGATCTATCGTATATGTAAAAATATATTATAT
This sequence comes from Eruca vesicaria subsp. sativa, assembly GCA_932364175.1. Classification (NCBI taxonomy): domain Eukaryota; kingdom Viridiplantae; phylum Streptophyta; class Magnoliopsida; order Brassicales; family Brassicaceae; genus Eruca; species Eruca vesicaria. The sequence continues at coordinate 48,831 of CAKOAT010201599.1, forward strand.
TTTAGTCCCAAAAAAACCTAAGTACTTAAATCACGAGATCTCTCTCGAAACCTCCTTTCACTTTTCTTCCCTTTCTCCTCGGTTTCTCCCGGTTTCACTTTCTCATCGATTCTTCATCGTACACGAGAGATCTCTCCAATCGTAGCTTCAGTAGGTATGTTCTCATCCAATCGAAGCTTCATTAGTACCCACAAAAGGAAAAGGATTTG
>CAKOAT010201599.1:54581-66686 GCA_932364175.1 Eruca vesicaria subsp. sativa
TAATGAGGTTTAATAACAATTATAAGAAGTTATTATAGGATTTAACAATTGCATAGTCAATGACGCTATCATTGTTTACTTAACTATAGCATATGTAAGATCCGCTATCGAACGTGCCGGACCTATTATAACGGGCGCTGTGAGAGCGTTTAAGGGAACGCTATGGTATCAAACTAATAACGTTTAACGGCCGCTGTTACTACCCACATTTCCTGTAGTGATCAATCGATATAGCTGTCGCAGCATTGATCGATATGAGTTGCCATCGATCGATTACTCTATAGGAGTATCGATCGATATAGCATAAGATCGAATCGAAACTGTGTTCACCAAGATCATTAGGACCGCCTATCGCACGTGCCTAAAGGATCTTAGCTTGTACAAGATGATATCAGGATGAAGATTAATAAATTAAACTATTCCAGTTCATGGTTCTAGTTCATGACTCTAGAAACAAGCATTAAAAACATCCTAACAATAAATATCACAACTTAGCAATCTATAGTTGGGGCTAATCCCACAACCTATCTAAACCCTAAATCCAACAGGTGGATCTATTCAGACATGAAGATTGTCACAGAAATAATAGATGAATAGATATAAAACTGAAATACAATAGATACAAAAACCAATGGAGTTCCAGGAGGACTCTGATAGGAGTTCCTCCCTTCTCTCCTAACTAAGAGAAACAATAGAAAAGAACTTAGAAAATCTTAGATAGCTTGTAGCCGTCAACAATGGCTTATAAATATCATAACTAGGATTTCTGGTCGTCCAAGGGTATTATGGTAACTTGTTGAATTCAGTCGGTTATCAAATATAGTCAGCCCACGTTCTGGCATTCATATCGACCGATATGAAGTGTCTCTCATCGATCGACATGCACATATCTTCTCGACAGACTTCTCTCGCGAGGCAGACTGGCCACTCTTCAGTAAAACGAGCATAAGTTCTGACCTAATCGTTGGATTGACCTCAAACTGGTGGCATTGGAAAGCTAACTAAAAGCTCTATCTTCTGTCAAAAGATGGGCTCAATCGCACCATGTTAAGGTCTCCATCCAGATCTAAACATCTGACGCGTCTGCGCAGTTCTGCACTTAAAGGCTCCAAAAGACACCAAAATCACTATATTTCTCCGGAACGTACCTGAACCTGTAAATATTCTAAATAGACTCTATATTGTAGTAAATATATATGAAAACACCTATAAACCATGCCTAAAAATGGGTAAAATCCATGGTCGATCAACTCCCCCAGACTTACCCTTTTGCTTGTCCTTAAGTAAAACAGATAGGCAGTCTCTCTGAAAGAGGTTTGAAAACAGAAGGGACTCAAAAGATTTTAAAAACTCAGTCACCATCTTTCTAGTAGTGCAAACCAAATCATAAACATCCTAACCTTAGAAGCACATTATACAATATCCTAGTATAGCAACCAAATTCACCTAGTCAACAACTCAACAGATCTTGTCCGACAATCCCCTCTACTAACCTCATTTCTTACATAAAATAAAAGTGCAGGCTTTACCCTGGGAATATCGATCAAAGGACACATGGACTCTCGCCCCAGCAGATATCTGAGTAAATAGGCAGTCTTATTCTGATTTCTTTTCTCCCTATATCTCCCTTCTCTGAATCCCAATTTTCTTTCTTTTTCTTTTTTCTTTTATATCAATCCCAATGAACAACAGATGTTCATCTTATTGATCTTTCCACTTTTTGTAGCTTTTTCTGGCAAAGTGTAGGCGAATAGTGGGGTCATGGGTAATGTACCTCTCCCTCGCTTCCACAATGTGTGATCATTCATCTTAATTAGAATAGTGGGGTCATGGGTAATGTACCTCTCCCTCTGCCTCTCAGGAAATCATCTCAGTCTTTTATTTTTCTTTTCATGGGATGCCAAAGGAAGGAGAGAAGGAAACCAAAATCACCAAGACTTTCACCTTTCAGATCTGAAGGAGGAATCCGATCCAGTGTATACTAATCCCCAAGACAAGCAAATTAAATCAATATTGGGTTGGAGGTCAGCTTTGGTTCCTTTAAAACATTCTCAGCAAGTGCAAACATAGTTGACAGGTTGATCCACTTTAGTAACTCTAGTACTTATGCAATCAGTAAATCTAAGACTACTCTAAAGAGTGGTTAGATGACAAGTAATAAATCGAAATAGATAATTATCCCCTTCTTGACTCAATAAAAACTTCTTTTTTTTTAAAAAACATTTTAAACAAGACTCAAAAAGTAGATAAACGCTAGTAATCCCCCCCCCCCAGACTTAAATTACACTGTCCCCAGTGTAACACAGTCGAAAGTAAGATGAAAATCAAAAAGCAGAAGTACGAAATTTAACAAGTAAGAACGATATACATGACCGGATTAAGTATCGATCGATGAAAAAGAGTTACCATCGGTCGATACAAGTGATGTACTGTCGATCGACTGTTTCCCGTCGGTCGATTATCATGGCAATCGACTACTTTTCTAAATATCTAACTAAACACATAATATTAGTAGAACCTCCCCCAAACTTAAATAACACTGTGACCAATGTTATACAGCCTAAGATTGGTGGGACAATAAACCATAAGGAAAATATTTAACAAAGAAAGACTGTATACCTGCTTTGATGTGAGTAGCGATCAACACAGTTAAGTGGCGATCAATACTTGTTATGATCTGTCGAGTGACACCGGCCGGTTATCTTTCGATAAATGGCGCAGAACTCACCTTCCTCTTTATTTTTTCCTTGTACCTGATATAAATAAAACACTAATAGTATAAAAGTTAGTAATAGATAACTAACAAACCAAAATTTCTTTTTTCCCAATGAACAATGCTCTGCTACAGTATGCTGCTACAGTAATCCTGCTACAGTATTTCCAAATTTTCCGGTACAATGTCGATCGATTTTGTTGCTACAGTGTCGATCGATGTACTTGCTACAGAGCATTGCTACAGTACCGTCGTTACTGTTCATCAGATGGTACAGTACCTGAAATCTTTAAAAACAAAATATCAGTAATAAGTGAAAATAAAACCATATGTAAAATTAACTAGCAGTGGGTTGCCTCCCACTCAGCGCTTATTTTTAGTCATTAGCTTGACTTCTGGAGATCTGATTTAGTCCGGATGAGAATGAGAACTTGCTCCAAAACAAGTCTCATTGTCCAATCTCTGAAGCTTTATCATTCTTGTGTGAAAGCCCCCTCCATAGACTTTTCTCTTTTGTCTATCATCTCAGCAATAAGGAGTGCTTTAAGCTTTGCATATGGGTGTGAGAAACATCTGCTGCGCACTCTTGATTTTCTGAGTCTATCTGAAAAGTAAGGAGTCAATGGTAACTGAGAACCTCCTTTGGTTCGTTTCCGCTTCTTCTAATTTCTCCCCTTCTTTCCCACAAACTTGTGTAATCTCACTTTGGATATCCTGATATCATCTGAGAAGTGAAAAATAAATGATAACTGAGAACCTTCATTGATTCTTTTTCTCTTCTTCCAATTTCTCCCCTTCTTTCCCCCAGACTTGTCTGAATGCGTGGTGCTATCTCCATCAAAAATATTTCCACACACTTCATACTCATTCTGCTCTGATTCGCGTCTGGTGTCGATCGATGTACCAATGGTAGTGTCGATCGATTGTGGATTGATGATGTTGATCGATGGTGGAGTGATACTATCGATCGATGTTGTCTGATCAGTGTCGATCGATGGTCCTTCTGCTAGGCTTTTATCGACTTCATCTCTAAATCTCAACCCTCTGTGTGAAGCTTCTATGTACTGATGATCATCCAATACTCCACTATAGGAACTTAACTCCATACTTTTATCTGGTGGGATAGGAGATTCAGCTTCAAACACCGCATTTGGAACCATAATCTTAACAGGATCATGTATCCTTAACAGCATTTTGTTTGTCATCAAACTTCTGCTCCAAATTCTGATCTATATCCTCAAGCCATTCCTTCATCACCAAGAAGTCTTCTATGGTAACTTCTTTACTTGAATCCAAATCTCCAAGATCCTCTGCATTTTCTATGTTTACATCCAGGGAAGGAGAAGAACTTGATACATCAGTGCTCTTCTGTGTCGAGTCTGCAGTGTCCTGAGGACAATTCAAACTTTCAAGGATTTCAAACTTCTCCATCTTTCCTCTTAGCATTCTGTTTGTCATCAAACTTCTGCTCCAAAATTCTGATATATATCCTCAAGCTATCCTTCATCTCCAACAAGTCTTCTATGGTAATTTCTTTACTTGAATCCAAATCTCCAAGATCCTCTCCATTCTCTATGTTTACATCCAGGGAAGGAGAAGAACTTGATACATCAGTGCTCTTCTGTGTCGAGTCTGCAGTGTCCTGAGGACAATTCGAACTTTCAAGGATTTCAAGTGGTGTCGATCGATGACAAAAGTCTTTATCGATCGATTCTAAGATGCTGGTGGCGATCGATGTGGTAGTGATGATGATCGATGCTGCAGTCGTACTGTCGATCGATGCTGAGGAACTAGTGTCGATCGATGTGGAGGTCGGATCTTTTATATTAGCTTTTTCTACCCTGCTCAGTTTTCTAGACTCATCTTGTTCCTCATCCTCCACCATATATTCCAGCATAGAACTCATCTCAATCTCCAAATTTGCTGAAAAAGTGCTGAAAATTTTACCTACGAAGGCGCCTTTGATGTCCTCCCAACAGGTTAGAGATTTTGGCTGTAGCTTACTGAACCAGTTAAACGCATCTCCGGGTAATGAATGGGGGAAGATTTTGCAGAGAATGTGGTATGTGGGTATTAATCTATGTCTGGTTTCTGAAACTACCTCCTCAAGTATCTTGACATGATCTATGGGATCCTCATAACGAAGACCTTGGAAAGGATCCTCGCTTACCCAATCATACCACAGGCTACTTAGATCGAAAGTATCCATTTCTGGAAAAGAAATCACATCAGGAATTATTGCTTCTTCTCCGTTAATCAATTGTCCTTTAATGTTGCAAGGATGACCTCCTTTGTCTCGCCAGATACCCTTCTCAACGATCTTAAGTATAAGCTCGTCAACCTCTTCTGCCTCCACACAAGTGGTGTCGGCCGTCGGATGAACATTACCATGATGAGTAGTGTCTCGGTGAACAATGTCGAGCGATGATGAAGTCATGGTATCGATCGATGACGGATTAACAATATCGTCTGATAGAAAGATCTTAGCATCGGTCGATGTAGAAGTTATGGTATCAGCCGATGTAGACATCATATCACCAGTATTGTTTTCTCGTTCATCATCCTCCTCCACATATCTCGTTGTTGACTCCATCTTTTGATTTTCTGGAGTGTCATAGAGAAATTCGTTGACGAAGGCTTCCGTGATATCAATCCATGTTCTGAGGGACTCTGGCGGCAACTCTTTGAACCAACGTCTTGCTTCTCCAGCAAGAGTGATGGAAGGAGTTTGCATAAGTGGTAGTCTTCAGGGACTTCATTAAAGAGGGACCAGATTAGTTCTTCAAACATATAAATATGAACTATTGGTTTCTTGTCAAGATAACCATGAGAGAGACGCTGACTTATAGCAGAGATGTACTTAAGTTTTAGCTTGGAGTCAAAATTTTCTTCCTTTCCGCAAACAGTGTTGGTCGATCTTGGAAGAACAGTATCGCTCGACGCGTTGTGAGACATATCAATATACTTTCTACTATGAGTGTCGATCGACTTGTGGTGAATAGTGTCGATCGACGGGAGATGAATAGTGTCGATCGACGGGGGAGGAACAGTATCGGTCGACGCGCGGTTAGGCGTGTCGATCGATTTCAGGATAACAGTATCAGTCAACACGGGATGTACCGTGTCGGTCGATTTCGGGTGGGTAGTATCGGACCGTGTCGATCGATTTCAGGTGGGCAGTATCGGTCAACACGTTGTGAGACGTGTCAACGATTTCAGGGGAACAGGGGTTTTGTAGTTTTGCAAAGGAAATTTTATTTCTTCACCTTGATTCAAGGTGGAATGGATTGTAACAGGGATTTTGGTCCCATGATTATTTCTATTTTGGCTAATTGCATTGCTTATTTTACCTATTGGTTCAATTTGGACTACTTCCTTATTAACATATGTGTTAACAGAAAACTTACATGCTCCCAGCGAGGCTTTCTCGATCGATTATGCTTGGAGGGTGTCGATCGATAAGCGTGAACTAGCAGGCTCCTTCCTTGAAGGAACTAAAAATCCTCTCTTCATTTTTCCTGGTACTGAGATGTATGTACCTATAAAAGAAGAAAAAATTCTATCAGTATTCTAAAACAGTAACAAAACCTAGACTAAATATAACTAGATAAGATCTAATGGTGATCAAAGCTCCCCGGCAACGGCGCCAAATTTGATATCACTCAAATTACCTTAAGGAGTGAATTACTCTCTCAAATAAGAGGTTCAGTTGTAGTACTTAGGGATCGAATTCACAAGGAGCTAGGGAACCAATTAGATCTAATAGTTATATGATTAAGCTAGGCTAATAGCTAATGATGCAGTAAATAAACTAGAAAACAGTAAACAAGATGAACAAGGTAATTGTTCAGCTTGGCAAGGATTTGTTTAATGGAATGATGGTTGCTAGATCTAGGGTTTCTATTCAGATAATCAGGATTATAATGCTATAGATGCCTAACAAGTTGCATGCATGATATATAAGAACTTCAATTCTTAGACAAATCTGTAATGATCGAAGCTCACCACCTCAACTAATTTAGGCCCAGTCCCAAGGCCCACTCGAAATTGCCCAAGGTACTTAGTATAAAAGCCATTTTTCTTCCCCAAAACACTCCATTTCATGCAAGCAAGCAATTTTAGAGAGAGAGAGAGAGAGTTGAGAGAGTGTTTTGTTTTGTAGAGAGAGGTTAGTTAGAGCTCGTCGCCGGAGCCACCACGTCCAGAGCACCCGTCCAGCTTGTCACCACCGACCCCCAGCCTAGGTAATCCCGGAAACCACCGCATGTTTTAGTTAAGTTTTGGTCCGTTTAGTAAATCAACCATAACTTCCTAACCGTTGAGAATCTGTTGCGTGCAAGGCCACCATCGCGTTCTACTCGTCGAGACGAAGCCGTAGACCCCAAAAACGCCGCGATCCGACCCCGGACCCGCGTTACGCGCCCGTCAAAGATCGTCCTCCGCGCGCGGGTGAAACGCACGCGCCGCCGTCGCCTCGCCGGAGCCGTCGCACCTCCGCCGTCCATCCGCCGCCGGTGACCACCGGTAAGCCGCCGTCCCTTCTCGCCGGACCGGTGACCGGAGCCGGTGACTCGCCGGTGACTCGGTCAACTCGGCCAGGTTGACTCGGTCAACCCGTTTGTGCTTGGTCAAAATCGGTTATGTTTGGTTAGGGTTAAACCGACGGTTAAAATCAATTAAAAATCGGTTAGGGTTAAACCGGTTAATTAAATTAATTGATTTTGGTTAGGTGTAAACTGGATTGAAATCGATTGGAAATTGGTTCAATTCAATTCAGAATTGGTTAAGGTCAAACCGATTTGGTTAAGTCAATTGATTTCTGGTCAAGGGTTGACCGGGTTGACAGGGTTGACTTCGACCTGCGAGTTGACTTTTCTGTAATTGCCTGTTTTCGCCCGTTCGAAGGTCAATCTGACTCGGAATTTCGATCTGATTTCAGATTTGGGATCTATTTGAGCAGCTGGAGTTCATAGAGACCAATTTTCCCCAGTTGCTAAGGTGAGGGTCTACTTCCGAACGATTCGTACGTGACTTAGAACTTTAAATAAATATAATTTATTTCTATTGTGTTCCGTCTGCATGAAAGCGAGTCTGTCATTGCTTGATTAGTTTTAGGTTGCTTGCTTAAACAAGAACTAGGTGGTTAGAGGATTCAACATTGATTGCTTCACTTAATGTAATTTTTAGTTAGATTGTTTGGCCGGATACAGAGACGGACTTCTGTATGACGGATTGTATGAGGAGCTACGGACAGTCAGTCGACCGGCTGGACCGTAGTCTGGTGTGGTCGATAAAGCGTCTGAGGGCGGTGACACCGAGCACTCTCTCTCGGAAGTGTGATTTTGGCCTGTTAGTGGGCAGCGGGTGTGTGACTCGCTAGGACCATTGTTTGTTTGCTTGGGTACTTTAGGTACCGTGTTTGACATGCATTAGAATTAATTTATATTTATTTGGAGTGCTATGTCCGGGTCTGCAGATTTCTGGGTAGCATCCCATACCTCACTGAGCGACTCCCATGTTGCTCACCCCTCTTTCTTCCCCTTGGAGGTGAGACCGATCAGTAGGAGTGATCATATCGGACCGGTGCTATTGGGCTTTTGGGCTTCAATCGTATTCTATCTTATCTTATTGTATTTTATCGTTTTGGGCTTATAAGCCTTTGGACTCTTATCGCTTATGTTGTTTCGTATTTTCAGACTTCCGGTTGACGTTGATTATCGGTATAGTGGATGTTATGTATTGGGCCTTGGGCCGTTTTATGTTTTGGACCTATGTGGTATTAAGTATGCTGACTTTTAAGTATTATTATTAAATACGGCGTTTTCAGAGATTATTGTTTTATTATATTATTTTCAAAAAAAACGGGTGTCACAAAATCTATAGCTATCGCTAGTTAGACTCGTCCATTGATCTGTCTGCCGGCAATACCAATCGATATAGCTGTCGCAGCATTGATCGATATGAGTTGCCGTCGATCGATTACTCTATAGGAGTATCGATCGATATAGCATAAGATCGAATCGAAACTGTGCTCAACAAGATCATTAGGACCGCCTATCGCACGTGCCTAAAGGATCTTAGCTTGTACAAGATTATATCAGGATGAAAATTAATAAATTAAACTATTCCCAGTTCATGGTTCTAGTTCATGACTCTAGAAACAAGCATTAAAAACATCCTAACAATGAATATCACTACTTAGCAATCTATAGTTGGGGCTAATTCCACAACCTATGTGAACCCTAAATCCAACAGGTGAATCTATTCAGACATGAAGATTGTCACATAAATCATAGATTAATAGATATAAAACTGAAATATAATAGATATAAAAACCAATGAAGTTCCAGGAGGACTCTGATAGGAGTTCCTGGAGGACTCTGATAGGAGTTCCTCCCTTCTCTCCTAACTAAGAGAAACAATAGAAAAGAACTTAGAAAAGCTTAGATAGCTTGTAGCCGTCAACAATGGCTTATAAATATCATAACTAGGGTTTCTGGTCGTCCAAGAGTATTATGGTAACTTGTGGGCTTCAGTCGGTTATTACATATAGCCATCCCACGTTCTGGCATTCATATCGACCGATATGAAGTGTCTCTCATCGATCGACATGCACATATCTTCTCGACAGCCTTCTCTCGCGAGGCAGACTGATCACTCTTCAGTAAAACAGCCATAACTTCTTATCTCACCGTTGGATTTACCTCAAACCGGTGGCATTGGAAAGCTAACTCAAAGCTCTATCTTGTTTCAAAAGATGGGCTCAATCTCACCATGGTAAGGTCTCCATCCAGATCTAAAAATCTGACAAGTCTGCGGAGTTTTGCACTTAAAGGCTCCAAAAGACACCAAAATCACCATATTTCTCCAGAATGTACCTGAACCTGTAAATACTCTAAATAGACTCTATGTTGTAGTAAATACATATGAAAACACCTATAAACCATGGCTAAAAATGAGTAAAATCCATGGTCGATCAACTCCCCCAGACTTACCCTTTTGCTTGTCCTCAAGCAAAACAGACAGGCAGTCTCTCTAAAAGAGGTTTGAAAACAGAAGGGACTCAAAAGATTTTAAAAACTCAGTCACCATCTTTCTAGTAGTGCAAGCCAAATCATAAACATCCTAACCTTAGAACACTACAAGAAAACTAAGCCTTTACTAGGAAACTTTACTAAGAAAATAATTCCTCGTAAAAATACAACGAGTTTACTTCGAGTTTACGAGGAAACCATTTTTCCTCGTAAAGTTCTCGTATACTTACGAGAAAAAAGTTTCCTCGTAAACTCGTAGTAGACTTACATGGCCCTTACGAGGAAAAATATATTTTCCTCGTAAACTCATAGTAATTGCTTTCCTCGTAAAGTCCTAGTAATTGTTTACTACGAAATTAGGAAGAATGGATTTGCTACTACGAAATAAAGAGGAACTGGATAGAAAATATCGAATTTAAATCAAAAACGTGTTTTGTACCTACTTTTCCTAGCAATTTCCTAGTAAATTCTCAAATTCGGAAATTTCTATAAATACCACCATATGTGATTCATTTGAAACACACCAAAAAAAATCAGCTATAAGCTTGATCAAATACAAAAAAAAAATGTCCAGTCCGGGAAATATTTTCGAGTTACGGAAGTGGATGTATTCACACAGAGATAATAACGGGAGGGTGACGAAAGAATTTCTCGAAGGGTTGGAGACGTTTATGCATCAAGCAGATTCTACACCACTCACGCAGGAAAGTGGTAAGATGTTCTGTCCTTGTCGGAAATGTTGCAATACCAAATTAGGCCCTCGTGAAAATGTTTGGAAACATTTAGTAAATAGAGGTTTCATACCATATTATTATATTTGGTATCAACATGGAGAAGATGCTAGTTGTAGGAATGAAGGTAGCAGTAGTAATAGCAATTTTCAGATTGAACCGGTTGAGCATTTGCGTAATGAAGGTAGCAGTAGTAATAGCTATCATTACCAAGAGAAACAAATGGTAGATTGTGATAAGGTTCATGATATGATAGGTGATGCCTTTGTAATGATGATGATGAAGTTGAAGAACCTAACTTAGATGCAAAAAAGTTTTACGAAATGTTAGAAGCTGCAAATGAACCAATTTACAGTGGTTGTAGAGAAGGTCTGTCTAAATTGTCGTTGGCTGCTAGAATGATGAGTATTAAAACCGATCACAATCTACCTGAAAATTGTATGGATGCATGGGCAGACTTGTTTAAAGAGTATTTGCCAGAAGACAATGTGTCTGCTGAATCTTATTATCAGATTCAGAAATTGGTGTATAGTCTTGGGTTGCCCTCGGAGATGATAGACGTTTGCATCGACAACTGCATGATTTACTGGGGAGATGATGAGAAGTTAGAAGAATGTCGATTTTGTAAGAAGCCACGATTCAAACCGCAAGGTCGAGGGCGCAATAGGGTACCGTACCAAAGGATGTGGTACCTACCAATCACNATTATCAGATTCAGAAATTGGTGTATAGTCTTGGGTTGCCCTCGGAGATGATAGACGTTTGCATCGACAACTGCATGATTTACTGGGGAGATGATGAGAAGTTAGAAGAATGTCGATTTTGTAAGAAGCCACGATTCAAACCGCAAGGTCGAGGGCGCAATAGGGTACCGTACCAAAGGATGTGGTACCTACCAATCACGGACAGATTGAAAAGATTGTACCAATCTGAGGAGACTGCTGGAGGGATGATATGGCACGCCGAGCATACTCAGATGGATGGAGAGATGACTCATCCATCAGATGCAAGAGCCTGGAAACATTTTAACAATGTACATCCAGATATCGGTAGCAATAGCCGGAATGGGTATCTTGGATTATGCACTGATGGATTTAGTCCATTTGAAATGTCTGGGAGACAATATTCATTGTGGCCGGTCTTTCTTACACTGTATAACCTGCCACCGCAGATGTGCATGCGACGAGAGTTTCTATTCATGAGCATATTAATACCTGGTCCAAAACATCCAAAAAGATCTCTCGACGTTTTTCTACAACCACTGATAAAAGAGTTAAAAGATTTTTGGTCAACAGGGGTGAGGACATATGATTGTTCAACGGAAACCAACTTTACGATGCGAGCGATGCTTTTGTGGACCATAAGTGACTTTCCTGCATATGGTATGTTGTCTGGGTGGACTACACATGGGAGATTAGCTTGTCCCTGTTGTAATGGAATGACAGATGCGTTTCAGTTGAAGCATGGTAGGAAGACTAGTTGGTTCGATTGTCACCGTCGATTTCTTCCCATCCACCACCCATACCGAAGAAACAAGAAATTGTTCAGGCACAAAAGGGTTGTCAGAGACACTCCTCCTCCATATTTAACTGGAGAACAAATCGAAGCGCAAATCGATTACTACTGT
>CAKOAT010201599.1:67007-77590 GCA_932364175.1 Eruca vesicaria subsp. sativa
GTGGATAATTTTTGTTTTCGTATATATATAAGGAATTGGAGCATTTTTTAGGGATCTGAGCACCCGCACTCTTAAAGTGGAAGTTGTCCAACAACTTCATGAAAACATCCCCGTCTTAATCTGCAACTTGGAGAAAATATTCCCGCCAACTTTTTTCGACGTCATGGAACACCTAGTTGTCCACCTCCCGTATGAGGCAGTACTTCGTGGACCCGTGCATTATGGATGGATGTATCAGTATGAAAGGCCATGAAAACTTTGAAAGGAAAAGCCAAAAACCTAGCAAGAGTTGAAGGTTCTATTGTTGCGGGAAGTTTGACGGAAGAAACATCACATTTCACTTCGTACTACTTTCCACCCAAAGTACGTACAAGGAAACGAGCTCCAAGAAGATATGATGATGGTGATGTCGTGCCAACATATATGGAAGACGATGTTCCAGACATCTTTTGTCAAATTGGGCGATTGGGTGGGAAATTGAAAGAGGTTTGGTGGTCGAGTGATGAAGACGTCCATAGTGCACACCTTTATATTCTTCTTAATTGCGAGCATCCATTGATTGCTTATTTTGAAAGGTAAATATATAAACATACACATATATGATTTTACAGTCAATTTGAGACTCATGTCGAGGAAGCAATACCTGGTATATCGACAACTGAGTTAGACAAAATGAAAGATCAACACTTTATCAAGTGGTTGAGGAAACAGGTATTTATTTATTACTTAAATTGTATGCATACATTACCACAAAGTAAGTCTAATGTCTAATTATTTTATTTTTTGTTGCAGGTTGATTATGACGATCCTAAGTATCCCGCATGGTTTCGCGAATTACTTCAAGGTCCAGTTGCAAAGGTCACTACATCGTCAATGTATTTCACCCGAGGCTATACTTTTCATACCTATGACTATGGTAGACACCGGGCGACAAGTAATTATGGAATATGTGTGAAAGGCGAAACAGATTTCTACGGGATCTTGCAGGAGATTTATGAAGTTCAATTCCCGGGTATGGGTTTGAAATGCATTATCTTCAAGTGTGAGTGGTACGACCCCGTCGTAAACAGAGGTGTTCGGATTAACAAGAACGGTGTAGTTGATGTCAACGGTAGACGAAGGTACACCAAATTTTTTTTTTTAATATCCAGGTTTCAATATTAATTAATTTTTACGTATTGATCTTTATTTTTGTAGGTACAACAAGTTCGAGGACGAATAATCGTTGGAGAAGAACCACCATTACAAGAAGAAAACACCAATGAGATAAATGAAGCTGAAGCAGAAATTGATGAGTTCCTACTCATTGATCCGCATAATCGTCAATACGAAGATGTTCCTGATCCCTCAACGGAAGAAGGTGTAGACGACGAGTTTTTAGAAAATGATGATGTTTCAACAGATTACGACAATGTATCCGAATGAATTATCTATGTTTATAAGTTTGTTTAATCACAAAATCAATTTGGATTATATATGTTTTAAGTTTGTTTAATCACAAAATCAATTTGCATTTGGGGTTTGGGGTTTATGTGTAGAAGAGGTTAGGAGTTTGGTTGTAGAAGAGGTTATAAGTTAAGGAAGTTGTGGTTTGGGGTTTGGGGTTTCGAGTTTAGGGATTTATAAACCCTTTCCTCGTAAAGCCCTAGTAATAGAAAACACGGGCATAGCAATTTCCTCGTAATGTTCTAATAAGGCCTTACTAGGGCTTTACGAGGAAAAAAACGCGGGAATAGCTATTTCCTCGTAAAGGGTTTTCCTCGTAAAGCCCTAGTACAGCCATTACGAGGACCTTACGAGGAAATAAAAACACGGGCATAGCTATTTCCTCGTAAGGTCCTAGTAACATTACTAGGGCTTTACGAGGAAACAAAATTCCTTATATATACTCGAGCAATCCGGTTTCTCATTTGCTAGTAACCTTCTCTCTAAATCCTCTAAAGGTTCTCTCTAATCCGTAGTTAGGTGATTAGATTAGNTACTAGGGCTTTACGAGGAAACAAAATTCCTTATATATACTCGAGCAATCCGGTTTCTCATTTGCTAGTAACCTTCTCTCTAAATCCTCTAAAGGTTCTCTCTAATCCGTAGTTAGGTGATTAGATTAGGGAATTTAGATTAGGTGGTTAGTTTAGGGAATTTAGATTAGGTGGTTAGTTTAGGTAATTTAGATTAGGTTGGTTTACTTTTATTTACTGTTTTTTAAAATTATACGGGAATTAATTTTTTGATTTTTTTTTTAAATATAGATGCCTAGACAGAGCAAGCTTGCTAAGGCTGCTGCTAAGAGGACGTCGTCTCTCAAGGGGATAAGCTACGAAGATATGTTTGGGCGTCAGGATGCTCCGGGTTCATCTTCGTCAGCTCTCGGTTCATCTTCGATTCCCGAGACTCAGAGAGCTTCTACGGCGTCCCGGCAACCACCACCTCCTCCTCCTCCTCCTCCTCCACCGGTCGGGGTTCATCCCGATTTGCAGGTGCCGCCGAATGCACCCTTTGCGGTGTACACGGTGGAGGATATTTTGGCCCTTCCAGGCAGAGAAGGGCTGGCAGAGTTAGATCCTTACTGACGGGACGGCCAAAACATATTATGGTATGTTTTAATTTTTAAAAAGTTGTTTAATTTATTTCTTAATTAACAAAATATTTATAAACTAATCTAATTAATGATTTATTTTGTGTCTTTCCAGGTTTGGTCTTGACAATTGTGTCGGATCTAGCGTCACGGACTGTATCAAGGAATACTTTCCCGATCCAGCTCCAAACTGGAAGATGACGGCGAGCCACACAAAAATGACGTGGTTCAAATCGTTCGCTGTAATTTAAAATTCATTAATTTATTTTTAATTATTTAAAATTATTAATATAATTAAACTAATCCGTCTTTTATTTTTTCTGGTTACAGTAAAAGTATCGTTGGTCTATTGGGATTCACTAGCGAGTGAAGAAGGAGTTTGAGGCCAAGGCAAGAGCACGATTGCTCGACATGGTCTACAACTGGAAGGGCGACTATGAGGTATAGATTTATAAATTATAATATATATATATAGCTTTAAAAATATTATATATATATTGACTTTAATTCTATTTTTTTTTTTTAAATCTGGTCGATGGTTACGACGCCGGGAAACCCGATTGCCTCACAACCACGGTGTGGGATGGCCTCATCAGCTATTGGGGGTTGCCGGACTCGGTCAGAACCTCCAACACAAACTCCGGGAACCGCATGACCAAAGACGAGCATGGCAACACGAAGGTGCTTCACACCACGGGTCGAAAACCTCACGGGGGAGTTCGTTTAGACATGGTAAGATGATTTTTAATAACAATTTAATTTTTATTTTATTTGAATATGCCAAATTAATATTTAATTTTATAAATTAATTTTAGGCTAAGGAGACAGGAGTTCTTCCATCTCTAAAAGACCTTTACGAGAAGACCCACCGGAACAAGGCTGGGCAGTTTGTAGATCCTGCTTCTGAGCGGATCTACAACGAGCTTGTTGCCCGAGTTGACGAACGACAGACCCAGCTTACTCAGCAGACTGGGACTCCAGTCATATTATCCACTGTTGACGTGGATAAGATTTACGAGGAGTTAAATAATTTGTTTTACTATTAATTTTTAATATTTTTTTAAATTTTTTCTTAATGTTATTAATATTTTTATTTCCAGGTCGCCCCTAGGAAAAATGGGCGTATCATCGGGATTGGCTCGGTTAACGATGTCCCTGCAGCTACATCGTCTTATCATCAGGAGCAGCACGATGTCAATGCTCAGCTGCGCTCGGAGTTGCAGGCGACGCAGTCTCATGTGACTTCGCTCACCGAGCATGTGACTTCTCTCACCGATGTCCTCGACATTATGGCGGTTGGAAACCCGCATGTGCAGGAGATGTTGCATCAGAGACGGGAACGTGGAGGGATTCCCACCCAACAGCATCCACCATCACAGTCACAGCCGACAACCAAATATGGAGAGGATTTGCCGAGCCAGGACGACGACCAGTTCGTTCAGCAATTTCACGACCATCATCCGTAGTTTTTTTTATTTTTAATTGTATATTATGAATTTAAAAACTTTTTGTATATTATTTAGTTATTTATAAAATATTTGGTTTTTATTTTTTTATTTATAATTTGATTTTTTTTTTTTTAAATTAATTATTTGTAATTATTTTTTCTAATAGGGAAAAAAACATTTCCAAGCAAAATCCTCGTAAAGGATTCCAAGTAATGTCCTCGTAACAAGTTCTAGTAATTTCCTCGTAATCTATTACTACGAGGAAAAACTTACTACGAGCTTACGAGGAAAGCGTACGAGGACCTTACGAGGAAAATATTACCACGCCTTTACGAGGAAACATTTCCTCGTAAATTCGCTAGGACCTTACGAGGAAAATGGCTTTACGATGAACGTGTTTCGAGGAAACGCGTTTCCTCGTTATTTCCTTGTAAAAGGCCATTTACTAAGAAATAACGAGGAAACCCCGTCTTGTAATGGACGAGTTTTCTTGTAGTGGAAGCACATTCTTGTGGGAACTGAAATCCACACTGTCAATTTTCCGTCAAATATGGAAACTTAGGATGAAACCCTAGTTTTCCCGAGGTCCTGGATCTCTGCGAAAATCACTAAAACAAACGAATTTAAAAGAATATGGATGAACAATGAAGAACAAAGAGTAAGAACTTGTACGAAAGCTTTTATTAAATTAGAATCGACAACTGTTACAAGAAGAATTGAAAAACTTAGACGTCAAAACGTTCTAAGGATCTGAATTGCTAGTCTAAACGCTAAGTCCTAAATTCCTAAGCTAACAGCCGTCTTTTTAGGTCTGATTTTCGTCCTCCTCTTCTGCCCTACGCCTCTGGTTTATATACTCCTTGCCTTGACGGTTCGATCTTTCCATTTTGCCGGATTTGAGTATTTCGGGAATCTTTCATTTTTCTCGATCCTTCCTTTTCTTCCGCGGAAATCTTCTATTTATCTTCAAACTTGCCTTTATTTTCCTTCTGCGAGTAAACCGTCAAAACGTTATCAAATCTGCGGGTTAGATTCCATTGAAATCGCGAGATGGGTTTTTATCGCGTTTTAGGCCCTTCCGGGCCATTTTCCGACTTTTTACGGGATCGTTTCCTGATCCGACGTCGTTTTTAGTTAATTACTCGAGTTAATCGAAAGGTTTTACGATTTACTCGACTTTTTATTAAAAACACGTTTTTTACGACTTACTCGGCGCTTTTTATTAAAGAACGCGTTTTTATGATTTTAACGAGAAATCTCGAATAAATCGTATAGTTTAGGCAATGTTTGATGTTTCGTTTAACCGTTGCCGTTTTATACGATTTCCTCGAGTTCTTTCCGAGAAAGCGAAGTTTTACGGTTTTTATCGTAAAACTCAAACTGTAAGTCGGATCAAGAAGGAACGGGAGATGTTTCGGCCGTAGTTTAGAATGCAATCGTGTCGAAAGACCTAAGTTTTGAATCGGGGATGCGGGAGATCGAGGCGCGGGATATCCGAGAAGTTTTTTTAGTTCGCCCATCGGCAAACTAAGCCGGGCCGGCTTAGTTCGCCAAAGGGCGAACTAGTTGAGGGACCGGCTTAGTTCGCCGATGGGCGAACTAGTGGAGTGTCTCCTAGTTCGCCCATCGGCGAACTAGTGGAGTATCTCCTAGTTCGCCCATGGGCGAACTAGTCGTGACTAGTTCACGTTTTTCGGCTATTTCGCGGTTTCGTAAAACGATTCTTCGAGTTTTATAAAACGATTCTTCGAGTTTTATAAAATGATTCTCGAGTTTTATAAAACGATTCTTCGAGTTTTATAAAACGATTCTTCGAGTTTTATAAAACGATTCTTCGAGTTTTATAAAACGATCCTCGAGTTTTATAAAACGATTCTCGAGTTTTATAAAACGATTCTTCGAGTTTTATAAAACGATTCTCGAGTTTCATAAAACGATTCCTCGAGTTTTTTAAAACGATTCTCGAGTTTTATAAAACGATTCTCGAGTTTTATAAAACGATTCTTCGAGTTTTATAAAACGATTCTCGAGTTTTATAAAACGATTCTTCGAGTTTTATAAAACGATTCTCGAGTTTTATAAAACGATTCTTCGAGTTTTATAAAACGATTCATCGAGTTTTATAAAACGATTCTCGAGTTTTATAAAACGATTCTCGAGTTTTATAAAACGATTCTTCGAGTTTTATAAAACGATTCTTCAAGTTTTATAAAACGATTCTCGAGTTTTATAAAACGATTCTCGACTTTTATAAAACGATTCTCGAGTTTTATAAAACGATTCTCGAGTTTTATAAAACGATCTCTGAGTTTTATAAAATCACTTTTGCGGAAAGTAATGATCCCCCTTTTACAGAAGTTATCGCAGACGTTGATTTCGAGAGTACAGTTTTCGACACCAACAGTTAGCCCCCCAGTCCGCAATTTCTTGAGGAAATTTTGCGGTCAGATGAAGTTAGGTTTTAATCGGAATCTACGGCTGAGATTCGTCTTATTACGAGGGAGAGCTCTCCTTTTTCTATAAGTATTGGATCATTACTTCTCATATCTTCCATCTTTCAAATTTCTCTCCAACTTCTCTCTAGAAAAATTCTTAAGATGTCTTCTTCCCAAGGTGATCAGCAAAACCGTGAGGTCCCATCCAGTGACAATCCTCCGGCATATCCGCAAGATACTCGGCTTTCTGAGTTTCTCTTGTTTCAAGACGAGATGGATCGTAGCGACGCTGAGGAAGATGTCATGTCGATCGACGTACCCCCAGTGGATTCATCCGTCCTTGCAAGAGAAGTCAAGGCTATTTTGGACGAAACGGCGGATGCGGTAGTGGGCTCCTCGGCGGGTGTGCCTGATCAAAGCGAAGGATGAGAAGAAGTCCGATGCTTCGGAGCGGCGCAGACTTCAGCGCAAGATGAAGAGTTTTAAGGAATCAGCTGTCCGTGTGACGGAAAGGTCTATTCCTGTCGAGGGGAGCGATTCCGATCCGATTCTTTCTGCTGAAGACGTACCTCAGCCTGATGCGGACAAGGGTGACGACCTGGAGGTTGCTGTCGAGGGTGAAGGTAATGCGATGGATGAGGATGAGGCTCCATATGCGGAGAATGTTTGAAGTTGTAGTCTCTTATGAGACTTTTAAAAAAAAAAAATTAGATTTTTCTGTATTTGGCCGAGTGCGGGTTTTGTACTCGTTCGGGACTGGCCTTCTATGGCTTTGAATCCCCTGTTGCTTCGGCAACTTTTTATTTTCGTAATGGATAATCGGTTTTATTTGAACCTTCTGATTTGAGTCGATATTGTGGGAGGTCCGCGAGTTGTCGTCTCGCATTCCGTTCCCTTAGTGGATCTCCTTATTTGTTTGCTCGTTTTAGGATTTTTAGTAAATCGAGTGTGCGTTTAGATATAGACGAAGAGACATGCCTTTAGGATCTCGATTCATGCCTTGAGACGTTAGCGACCAGTGTGCTGGGTTTAGGGCAAGACCTAGGTTTACTTTCGGATTAAGGTTGTGCGATGACTAGTCGGCTTTCGTTTTGCCTGTTGCGATTTTAACCTGATTCCATACCGATTTAGAATCCGCGATAGGTTATCGGCTTATACGATTCGTCTGGTTGGAACCGAGCATCTCAGCGGGAACAATTTCTAAGTTGCCCGGAAGTGCTGACCAAAAGTTTGGATTTCTTTTATAGCGCTATTACCCTAGTGTCAGGTGTTCGAGAGCTATCTCTGCGAGATAACTTAAGTTTGTTTAAAACTGTTGCGAGTTCGTTGTGATCAGTAACGAACTATTTTTAAGCGGTGGATGTTTGCGCAATTTGGGCCTTCGCGAAGGATATGTATATTAAGAAGTTTTGCGTATTTATAGTCGCGGACGGACTGTTTATTGTTTTTTGGAGAGGAACGTTTTTTCCGAACATTGGCGACGTCTCGCTATATTCAGAATTTCGTTTTTTCTTTCGATGCGTTTGCGGAAAAAGTTTGAGAAATTTCGAGTTTTGAAATTTTGGGAGTATACGAGTATACGTATTCTCACCTACTCCCCCCCCTTTTTGAACGAGGGGGACAGCTGGTCTTATCTTGCGACAAGATGCCTACGTACCCTTTCGAGGGGATCAAGCCGTCTCGTAGTTCAGTGCTCTGCGGGCGTGCCGCCTAGTGATAGTATTTTTTGAGGTGCATCGCGTTCCAGGATCTGGGAATTTTGATGCCCTGCATGTTTGCGATTTCGTATGCTCCGGTCGGACTACTTTTATGACCTTGTACGGTCCTTCCCAGTTTGCTCCTAGTTTACCGGCGTTTCGTTCTGCGGTGTTCTGGAAGACTTTTCGAAAGACTAGTTCGCCTTCGTGAAATCTGCGGTTACGTACGTTTGCGTTATAGTACTTAGCGGCCGCTTGCTGATAATTGTGAATTCGAACGAGTGCCTGATCCCGCCGTTCGTTAATCAGGTCAAGTTCGTCGAGAAGCATTAGGTTGTTTGCGTCTTCTCTTTCCGGGAGCAGTCTCCTACGTACTTCTGGGAATTCGACTTCTGCGGGAATCATGCATTCCGTTCCGTATACGAGAGCGAAAGGAGTTTCGCCCGTTGCTCGCCTCGGGGTTGTGCGGTGCGACCATAAAACTCCTTCGAGTTCTTCGGCCCATTTTCCCTTTTTGGCGTCGAGGCATTTCTTGAGGCCGTCGAGGATAGTTTTATTAACGGTTTCGACTTGTCCGTTGCCTTGAGGATATCTTGGAGTCGATTTTGTCAATCGTATTTTCCATTTTTCGCAAAAAGCTTCGAATCTAGTCGAGATAAACTGGGATCCGTTATCCGTCATGATTTCGTATGGTACTCCATGTCTACAGACTATGTTCCTCCATACGAAACTTTCTACCTGAGCGTCTTTGATTCTTGCGTAGGAGTCGGCTTCGACCCATTTAGAGAAGAAATCGGTCAGGACTAGAAGGAAGCGTTTTTGTTTTGACGCGTGTATTGGCCCGACTATATCCATCGACCACCGCATGAACGGGTATGGTGCCGAGATAGATGAAAGGACCTCGGCGGGTTGGTGAATAGTCGGAGCGTGCCGCTGACATTTCTCGCATTTTCGCGAAAAATCCTCGCAATCTTTTACCATCGTCAGCCAGAAATATCTGTGGCGCTTGATTTTTATTGCGAGGGATCTCCCGCCAGAATGGTTTCCGCAAGATCCGGAATGCACTTCCTGCATAACCCGCCGCGCTTTCTACCCTTGCACGCAAGTCATCAGTGGTCCGGAGAACCTCCATTTGTAAAGTTCTCCGTCCATTACGACGTACCGTGCGGCCTGGGTTTTTATTTTTCGGGCCGCCCATTTTTCTGACGGAAGTTCTCCGTTGGTTATGTATGCGAGGATTGTTTCCATCCACGGACGATTGAATCCGTAATCGGACTTATCTTCGACCGGGTGGCCTTCCTCCACATCGTCTTCTGGTTCGTTGATCAGATTTATGACTATGGGCGGTCTGATGCTAGGGTGTTCGATAAATTCAACGGGAATTACCCTGCTCATACCAGGATCCGAGCTGGATGCTAGGGCGGCCAAGGCGTCTGCCTGGGCGTTCTCTGCTCGAGGAATTCTAGTCAAAGCGAATTGATCGAACTTCTGAGTTAGATTTTTTACCAAGATCAGATACGCTTCCATTCTTTCGTCCCTTGCTTCGTATTCCCCGCTAAATTGGCTAGCCACTAGTTGGGAGTCGCAGTACGCGTGAAGGTTACGAATCTTCAGTCCGTGAGCTAATCGTAGTCCTGCGATCAAGGCCTCATACTCGGCTTCGTTGTTTGAAGCGTGGAAAATCAATCGGAATGACTGTNACGCTTCCATTCTTTCGTCCCTTGCTTCGTATTCCCCGCTAAATTGGCTAGCCACTAGTTGGGAGTCGCAGTACGCGTGAAGGTTACGAATCTTCAGTCCGTGAGCTAATCGTAGTCCTGCGATCAAGGCCTCATACTCGGCTTCGTTGTTTGAAGCGTGGAAAATCAATCGGAATGACTGTTCCAATACTTCTCCCGTCGGGGATGCAAGTCGGATGCCAATCCCAGAACCTTGTTTGGACGAGGATCCGTCAACGTACAAGATCCAGGTCGAGTTCGGCTCTTGGTTGGACGTATTTCCCGTCGGGAGTTCCACTATGAAGTCTGCGAGAACTTGTGATTTCGCGCAAGTCTTTGAGCGATATTCAATATCTTCCCGACTGGCTGGGACTGTGCAAAATGGTGCGGAGAGGGAATGAAGTGGGAACGACAATGGTGTGAGATTGGAAATACGGTCTAAGTTTCCTTGCGGACATGACCACGGCCAAAGCCAATTTCTCCATCATCGGATATCGCGTCTCCGCGTCCCGTAGTGTCTTACTTACGTAGAAGATCGGCTTTTGTTCGCCGCGTTCTTCCCGGATAAGGACGCCACTTACGGCGGTCGTTGATACTGCGATATAGAGGAATAATGGTTCTCCTTCTACGGGTTTCGCGAGTACTGGCGGGGTAGCTAGGTAATGTTTCAGCTGTTGGAAAGCCTTCTCGCATTCCTCTGACCATTCGAA
>CAKOAT010201599.1:78172-117818 GCA_932364175.1 Eruca vesicaria subsp. sativa
GCGTAGCAAACCTGCGAGGTTCGTCGATTTCCCCATATAGTCTCGATCCCGTTCGGAGTCGGGAACTTGAGACACATATGGTACGTCGACGGAATCGCTTGCATCGAATTTAACCACGGTGTCCCTACGATTGCGTTATAGGACATAGGTCGATCGACGACTTCGAACTCGACGTTTTTCACTATGCTCCCGGCGCGAACTGCCAAGTTGATCGTTCCGAGGGTCATAGTGATTTCTCCCGAGAGTCCTACTAACGAGCTTACGTTTTCCGCGATTTCAGACAGATCGATTTTCATTCTCTCGAGAGTATTTTTTAAGATGATATCAGCCGAGCTTCCGGTATCGACTAATATCCTTGCGACATCCATATTCCGGATCGTCAGCTCAATGATGAGAAGATCGTTGAGAGGTTTGACCGAATCGATCGTTGCTCTTTTCTCGAACGAGATGACGTCGGCGTTCAGATTAGGCATGTTATTACTCGTTCGTTTTAGCGATTATTGTGTAAGAGAACCCGACCCCCCCCCCTCCTTTTAGCGCCAAACTGTGGGAACCGAAATCCACACTGTCAATTTTCCGTCAAATATGGAAACTTTGGATGAAACCCTAGTTTTCCCGAGGTCCTGGATCTCTGCGAAAATCACTAAAACAAACGAATTTAAAAGAATATGGATGAACAATGAAGAACAAAGAGTAAGAACTTGTACGAAAGCTTTTATTAAATTAGAATCGACAACTGTTACAAGAAGAATTGAAGAACTTAGACGTCAAAACGTTCTAAGAATCTGAATTGCTAGTCTAAACGCTAAGTCCTAAATTCCTAAGCTAACAGCCGTCTTTTTAGGTCTGATTTTCGTCCTCCTCTTCTGCCCTACGCCTCTGGTTTATATACTCCTTGCCTTGATGGTTCGATCTTTCCATTTTGCCGGATTTGAGTATTTCGGGAATCTTTCATTTTTCTCGATCCTTCCTTTTCTTCCGCGGAAATCTTCTATTTATCTTCAAACTTGCCTTTATTTTCCTTCTGCGAGTAAACCGTCAAAACGGTATCAAATCTGTGGGTTAGATTCCATTGAAATCGCGAGATGGGTTTTTATCGCGTTTTAGGCCCTTCCGGGCCGTTTTGCGATAAATACGTTTTCCGACTTTTTACGGGATCGTTTCCTGATCTGACGTCGTTTTTAATAAATACTCGAGTTAATCGCAAGGTTTTACGATTTACTCGACTTTTTATTAAAAACACGTTTTTTACGACTTACTCGGCGTTTTTTATTAAAGAACGCGTTTTTATGATTTTAACGAGAAATCTCGAATAAATCGTATAGTTTAGGCAATGTTCGATGTTTCGTTTAATCGTTGCCGTTTTATACGATTTCCTCGAGTTCTTTCCGAGAAAGCGAAGTTTTACGGTTTTTATCGTAAAACTCGAACGGTAAGTCGGATCGAGATGGAACGGGAGATGTTTCGGCCGTAGTTTAGAATGCGATCGTGTCGAAAGACGTAAGTTTTGAATCCGGGATGCGGGAGATCGAGGCGCGGGATATCCGAGAAGTTTTTTTAGTTCGCCCATCGGCGAACTAAGCCGGGCCGGCTTAGTTCGCCGATGGGCAAACTAGTTGAGTGTCTTTTAGTTCGCCGATGGGCGAACTAGTGGAGTATCTCCTAGTTCGCGTTTTTCGGCTATTTCGGTTTTTCGCGGTTTCGTAAAACGATTCTTCGAGTTTTGATAAAACGATTCTTCGAGTTTTATAAAACGATTCTCGAGTTTTATAAAATGATTCTTCGAGTTTTATAAAACGATTCTTCGAGTTTTATAAAACGATCCTCGAGTTTTATAAAACGATTCTTCGAGTTTTATAAAACGATTCTCGAGTTTTATAAAACGATTCCTCGAGTTTTATAAAACGATTCCTCGAGTTTTATAAAACGATTCTCGAGTTTTATAAAACGATTCTCGAGTTTTATAAAACGATTCTTCGAGTTTTATAAAACGATTCTCGAGTTTTATAAAACGATTCTCGAGTTTTATAAAACGATTCTTCGAGTTTTATAAAACGATTCTCGAGTTTTATAAAATTATTCTTCGAGTTTTATAAAACTATTCTTCGATTTTTATAAAACGATTCTCGAGTTTTATAAAACGATTCTTCGAGTTTTATAAAACGATTCTCGAGTTTTATAAAACGATTCTTCGAGTTTTATAAAACGATTCTTCGAGTTTTATAAAACGATTCTCGAGTTTTATAAAACGATTCTCGACTTTTATAAAACGATTCTCGAGTTTTATAAAACGATTCTCGAGTTTTATAAAACGATCTCTGAGTTTTATAAAATCACTTTTGCGGAAAGTAATGATCCCCCTTTTACAGAAGTTATCGCAGACGTTGATTTCGAGAGTACGGTTTTCGACACCAACAATTCTACAATATCCTAGTATAGCAACCAAATTCACCTAGTCAACAACTCAACAGATCTTGTCCGACAATCCCCTCTACTAACCTCATTTCTTACATAAAATAAAAGTGCAAGCTTTACCCTGGGAATATCGATCAAAGGACACGTGGAATCTCGCCCCAGCAGATATCTGAGTAAATAGGCAGTCTTATTCTGGTTTCTTTTCTCCCTATATCTCTCTTCTCTGAATCCCAATTTTTTTTTCTTTTATATCAATCCCAATGAACAACAGATGTTCATCTTATTGATCTTTCTACTTTTTGTAGCTTTTTCTGGCAAAGTGTAGGCGAATAGTGGGGTCATGGGTAATGTACCTCTCCCTCGCTTCCACAGTGTGTGATCATTCATCTGAATTAGAATAATGGGGTCATGGGTAATGTACCTCTCCCTCTGCCTCTCAGGAAATCATCTCAGTCTTTTATTTTTCTTTTCATGGGATACCAAAGGAAGGAGAGAAGGAAACTAAAATCACCAAGACTTTCACCTTTCGGATCTGAAGGAGGACTCCGATCCAGTGAATACCAATCCCCAAGACAAGTAAATCAAATCAATATTGGGTTGGAGGCCAGCTTTGGTTCCTTTAAACATTCTCAGCAAGTGCAAACATAGTTAACAGGTTGATCCACTTTAGTAACTCTAGTACTTCTGCAATCAGTAAATCTAAGACTGGTCTAAATAGTGGTTAGATGCCAAGTAATAAATCAAAATAGATCATCATCCCCTTCTTGACTCAATAAAAACTTTTTTTTTTTGAAAACATTTTAAATAAGACTCAAAAAGTAGATAAACGTTAGTAATCCCCCCCCCCCGACTTAAATTACACTGCCCCCAGTGTAACACAGTCAGTGGTAAGATGAAAATCAAAAAGCCGAAGTACGGAATTTAACAAGTATGAACGATATACCTGAACGGATTAAGTATCGATCGATGAAAAAGAGTTACCATCGGTCGATACAAGTGATGTACTGTCGATCGACATCGACTGTTTCTCGTCGGTCGATTATCATGGCAATCGTCTACTCGGGTCTACTTTTCTAAATATCTAAGTAAAGACACAATATTAGTAGAACCTCCCCCCATACTTAAATAACACTGTGACCAATGTTATACAGCCTAAGATTGGTGGGACAATAAACCATAAGGAAAATATTTAACAAAGAAAGACTGTATACCTGCTTTGATGTGAGTAGCGATCAACACAGTTAAGTGGCGATCAATACTTGTGATGATCTGTCGAGCGACACCGGCCGATTATCTTTCGATAGCTGGCGCAGAACTCACCTTCCTCTTTATCTTTTCCTTGTACCTGATATAAATAAAACACTGATAGTATAAAAGTTAGTAATAGATAACTAACAAAACCAAAATTCTTTTTTTTTCCGATGAACAGTGCTCTGCTACAGTACGCTGCTACAGTAATCCTGCTACAGTATTTCCAAATTTTCCGGTACAATGTCGATCGATTTTGTTGCTACAGTGTCGATCGATGTACTTGCTACAGAGCGTTGCTACACTACCGTCGTTACTGTTCATCAGTTGGTACAGTACCTGAAATCCTTAGAAAACAAAATATCAGTAATAAGTGAAAATAAAACCATATGTAAAATTACCTTGCAGTGGGTTGCCTCCCACTCAGCGCTTATTTTTAGTCATTAGCTTGACTTCTGAAGATCTGATTTAGTCCGGATGAGAATGAGAACTTGTTCAAAAACAAGTCTCATTGTCCAATCTCTGAAGCTTTATCATTCTTGTGTGAAAGCCCCCTCCACAGACTTTTCTCCTTTGTCTATCATCTCAGCAATAAGGAGTGCTTTAAGCTTTGCATATGGATGTGAGAAACATCTGCTGCGCACTCTTGATTTTCTGATACTATCTGAAAAGTAAGGAGTCAATGGTAACTGAGAACCTCCTTTGGTTTGTTTCCGCTTCTTCCAATTTCTCCCCTTCTTTCCCACAGACTTGTGTAATCTCACTTTTGATATCCTGACATCATCTGAGAAGTGAAAAATCAATGATAACTGAGAACCTTCATTGATTCTTTTTCTCTTCTTCCAATTTCTCCCCTTCTTTCCCCCAGACTTGTCTGAATGCGTGGTTGTATCTCCATCTAAAATATTTCCACACACTTCATACTCATTCTGCTCTGATTCGCGTTTGGTGTCGATCAATGTACCAATGGTAGTGTCGATCGATTGTGGATTGATGATGTCGATCGATGGTGGAGTGATACTATCGATCGGTGTTGTCTGATCAGTGTCGATCGATGGTCCTTCTGCTAGGCTTTTATCGACTTCATCTCTAAATCTCAACCCTCTGTGTGAAGCTTCTATGTGCTGATGATCATCCAATACTCCACTATAGGAACTTAACTCCATACTTTTATCTGGTGGGATAGGAGATTCAGCTTCAAACACCGCATTTGGAACCATAATCTTAACAGGATCATGTATCCTTCTCACTCTTTTGTGAAACCCATCAGCTTCTCATGTCCAAATAGGTGGTCTCTGATGTTTAGGGACAGTAATGTGTGAGGCTTCAGAATTATGCACTATCTCCTCAACTGGTTCCAGCTTGACTATGTATCCTGGCAGTTCATCCAACCATGGTTGTCGATCGATACAATCGGGTGGGTGTCGAACGATGTAGTCGGATGTATGTAGATCGATGATGTATGGCGACTGTCGATCGATGTCGTAAGGTGGATGTATATCAATGATGCAGGGAGGGTATCGATCGATCTCATCAGGTTGGTGTCGATCGATGCTAGCCCTTGATGAAGTCTCTCCATCTTTCCTCTTAGCATTCTGTCTGTCATCAAACTTCTGCTCCAAATTCCGATCTTTATCCTCAAGCCATTTCTTCATCTCCAAGAAGTCTTCTATGGTAACTTCTTTACTTGAATCCAAATCTCCAAGATCCTCTCCATTCTCTATGTTTACATCCAGGGAAGGAGAAGAACTTGATACATCAGTGCTCTTCTGTGTCGAGTCTGCAGTGTCATGAGGACAATTCGAACTTTCAAGGATTTCAAGTGGTATCGATCGATGACAAAAGTCTTTATCGATCGATTCTGAGATGCTGGTGTCGATCGATGTGGTAGTGGTGATGATCGATGCTGCAGTCGTACTGTCGATCGATGCTGAGGAACTAGTGTCGATCGATGTGGAGGTCGGATCTTTAATATCAGCGTCTTCTACTCTGCTCAGTTTTCCAGACTCATCTTGTTCCTCATCCTCCACCATATATTCCAGCATAGAACTCATTTTAATCTCCAAATTTGCTGAAAAAGTGCTGAAAAATTTACCTAGGAAGGCGCCTTTGATGTCCTCCCAACAGGTTAGAGATTTTTGCTGTAGCTTACTGAACCAGCTAAACACATCTCCATATAGTGAATGGGGGAAGATCTTGCAGAGAATTCGGTCTGCGGGTATTAATCTATGTCTGGTTTCTGAAACTACCTCCAAAAGTATCTTGTCATGATCTCTGGGATCCTCATAAGGAAGACCTTGGAAAGGGTCCTCGCTTACCCAATCATACCACATGCTACTTAGATCGAAAGTATCCATTTCTGGAAAAGAAATCACATCAGGAATTATTGTTTCTTCTCCATTAATCAATTGTCCTTTAATGTTGCAAGGACAACCTCCTTTGTCTCGCCAGATACCCTTCTTATCGATCTTAAGTATAAGCTCGTCAACCTCTTCTACCTCCACACAAGTGGTGACGGTCGTCGGATGAACATTACCTTGATGAGCAGTGTCTCGGTGAACAATGTCGAACGATGATGAAGTCATGGTATCGATCGATGAAGGATTAACAATATCGTCCGATAGAAAGATCTTAGCATCGGTCGATGTAGAAGTTATGGTATCAACCGATGTAGACATCATATCACCGGTATTGTTTTCACGTTCATCATCCTCCACCAAATATCTCGTTGTTGACTCCGTCTTTTGATTTTCTGGAGTGTCAGAGAGAAATTCGTTAAAGAAGGCTTCCGCGATATCAATCCATGTTCTGAGGGACTCTGGCGGCAACTCTTTTAACCCATGTCTTGCTTCTCCAGCAAGAGTGATGGAAATAGTTTGCATAAGTGGTAGTCTTCAGGGACTTCATTAAAGAGGGAGCAGATTAGTTCTTCAAACATATAAATATGAACTATCGGTTGCTCGTCAAGATAACCATGAAAGAGACGCTGACTTATAGCAGGGATGTACTTAAGTTTCAGCTTGGAGTCAAAATTTTCTTCCTTTTCGTAAACAGTGTCGGTCGATCTTGGAAGAACAGTATCGGTCGACGCGTTGTGAGACGTATCGATAGACTTTCGACTATGAGTGTCGATCGACTTGCGGTGAACAGTCTCGATCGACATCGGGTGAACAGTGTCAATTGACGGGAGATGAATAGTGTCGATCGACAGGAGATGAATAGTGTCGATCGACAGGGGAGGAACAGTATCGGTCGACGCGCGGTTAGGCATGTCGATCAATTTCAGGATAACAGTATCAGTCAACACGGGATGTACCGTGTCGATCGATTTCGGGTGGGTAGTATCGGTCGACGCGGTGGGAGCCGTGTCGATCGATTTTGGGTGGGCAGTATCGGTCGACACGTTGTGAGACGTGTCAAACGATTTCAGGGGAACAGGGGTTTTGTAGTTTTGCAAAGGAAATTTTATTTCTTCACCTTGATTCAAGGTGGAATGGATTGTAACATGGATTTTGGTACCATGTTTATTTCTATTTTGGCTAATTGCATTTTTTATTTTACCTATTGGTTCAATTTGGACTACTTCCTAATTAACATATGTGTTAACAGAAAACTTACCTGCAACCAGCGAGGCTTTGTCGATCGATTCTGCTTGGAGGGTGTCGATCGATAAGCGTGAACCAGCAGGCTCCTTCCTTGAAGGAACTAGAAATCCTCTCTTCATTTTTTGTGATACCGAGATGTATGTACCTGTAAAAGAAAAAAAAATTATCAGTATTCTATAACAGAAACAAAACCTAGACTAAATCTAACTAGAAAAGATCTAATGGCGATCAAAGCTCCCCGACAACGGCGCCAAATTTGATATCACTCAAATTACCCTAAGGAGTGAATTACTCTCTCAAATAAGAGGTTCAGTTGTAGTACTTAGGGATCGAATTCACAAGAAGCTAGGGAACCAATTAGATCTAATAGTTATATGATTAAGTTAGGCTAATAGGTAATGATGCAGTAGTAAACTAGAAAACAGTAAACAAGATGAACAAGGTAATTGTTCAGCTTGGCAAGGATTTGTTTAATGGAAGGATGGTTGCTAGATCTAGGGTTTCTATTCAGGTAATCATGATTATAATGTTATAGATGCCTAACAAGTTACATGCATGATATATAAGAACTTCAATTCTTAGACAAATCTATAGCTATCGCTAGTTTGACTCGTCCATTGATCTGTCTGCCGGCAATACCAATCGATATAGCTGTCGCAGCATTGATCGATATGAGTTGCCGTCGATCAGTTTCTCTATAGGAGTATCGATCGATATAACATAAGATCGAATCGAAACTGTGTTCACCAAGATCATTAGGACTGCCTATCGCACGTGCATAAAGGATCTTAGCTTGTACATGATGATATCAGGATGAAAATTAATAAGTTAAACTATTCCAGTTAATGGTTCTAATTCATGACTCTAGAAACAAGCATTAAAAACATCCTAACAATGAATATCACAAATTAGCAATCTATAGTTGGGGCTAATCCCACAACCTATCTGAACTCTAAATCCAACAGGTGGATCTATTCAGACATGAAGATTGTCACAGAAATCATAGATGAATATATATAAAACTGAAATAGAATAGATATAAAAACCAATGGAGTTCCAGGAGGACTCTGATAGGAGTTCCTCCCTTCTATCTTAACTAATAGAAACAATAGAAAATAACTTAGAAAAGCTTAGATAGCTTGTAGCCATCAACAATGGCTTATAAATATCATAACTAGGGTTTCTGGTCGTCCAAGGGTATTATGGTAACTTGTGGGCTTCAGTCGGTTATTAAATATAGTCAGCCCACGTTCTGGCATTCAAATCGACCGATATGAAGTGTCTCCCATCGATCCACATGCACATATCTTCTCGACAGCCTTCTCTCACGAGGCAGACTGAGCACTCTTCAGTAAAACGGGAATAACTTCCGATCTAACCGTTGGATTGACCTCAAACCGGTGGCATTGGAAAGCTAACGCAAAGCTCTATCTTGTTTCAAAAGATGGGATCAATCTCACCATGCGAAGGTCTCCATCCAGATCTAAACATCTGACGCGTCTTCGCAGTTCTGCACTTAAAGGCTCCAAAAGACACCAAAATCACCATATTTCTCCAGAACGTACCTGAACCTGTAAATTTTCTAAATAGACTCTATAATGTAGTAAATGCATATGAAAACACCTATAAACCATGGCTAAAAATGAGTAAAATCCATGGTCGATCACATAGACATGTTTTCGGAATGTTGTAGTCGGGAGATCCTTGGTGAACAAGTCAGCTAAATTTTTGCATGACCGTACATACTTTATGTCCACTTCTTTAGTTTTCTTGAGTTCACGTATGTATGAGAAAAACCTTAGAGAGATATGCTTTATTCTATCACTCTTTACAACCTTCTTTGAGTTGAGTGATACACTATGAATTGTCTTCAAATATTTTCGTCGACTTTTTCTTGTTAATTATTCCACTTGCATTTTGTATGTGTTGACTCATTAACCTAAGACACACACATTCTCGACATGCTTAGAAGAAGACGAAACCAATCTTTGTTTCTCAGGTAGATTCATGATCCTCATTTATATAGTGCGCTTTCTTGTTTATTGTCGACAATCTATTTTCTCTTTGGTTCCATCTTCTTATTCGTACTGATATGGTTAATCGAGATCTCTTTATCATCATCGATGATTTACTCAGGTAACTGATTACATGTTAACCATATCAACAGTCTCTTTAGAAAATTCATCCTCTATTCATATATTTTCTACTTTTCGAGGATTCTTTGGACCAAAGTGGTCTATCACGTCTATAGAATGCCATGGACTCATATATCGTCCTTTTAGGACACACTTATACATCGTCTTTTTAGGACACTTCTTATTAGAGCCTTTTCAGCTGGAATATGAGATTTCATCAAAATGTCTGGCAGTCACTTTATAAATGGATTATCCTACATAGCTTTCATGTAATTCATTTCTCATAATATCATTCCATCAGCTGCTTATATGCTTCTCACAATCTTGTGAGAATATATTTAACTATTCCATATACTTTATCCATATTAGATTGTGTATAATTATGTTACATGCACAACTGCATTGCACCTGATCATGGGGATCGTCTTACTTGAATTTACTTTATCAAGTTCTTTTTCGAATGCAAACACAATTTTCTCAATATTCCACTCATTGGGATTCTTTGATTATCCTCCTCGAGATGATGACATTTCATGTCTAAAATCTTGTTTTGAATCCCACTCTAGAATCAATAACATATTCAGTTTTTCCATTTTAGGATGAATTATGTTTTAAATCCTTTAGAGTGAAATCTTGATTTGGGGTCTGTTTAAAGAAATCACATCCAATGAACTTGTTTGATGATTCTTCTCCCATAATGTTTTCTTTTATTTTCTTTAAGACATTCTATATGTGAAAAACTCTTAGTTTTTTAAATTTCACAATAATGCCAATAACATTTTTGCACTAGATGGTCATATATTAGTAAACTTGAGATTTACCACCATTTATATTTTTGTCATCTTTTTTTTATGCATGTCTTTTCATCATAAGCTCTTCTAGATCTAATAATATATATATATATATATATATATATATATATATATATATATATATATATATATTGTACATTACCACATGTAATATTTATTTTAAGAGAGGAGAGATATTTCATACATTTAATCCATGTACGATGAAGTATTTCAAAATATATATCTTTTTCCTAGATCTTAAAATCTGGCATCCAACTCTCACAAAATATGTATTGATAAAATAATAAACTTCATCTTCTTCAGGAAGATAACTATCATGTCACATCGATATTTTCTTTTTCTTTTCCTTTTCTGGATCAACCAGAAAATCCCAAATATCAAGATGAGAATTCAAGCCTTGAAAATATGGTCGGGGTTCATAAGAAATGAAGTTTACACCAGTTCCTTTATCTTTTTCTTCTTTTCTTTTCAATACAGATCGGTTAAACAATTTGGGTCTACGACAAAAAACGTACCCAATTGCTTCTCATACCGCATCTGTAGTAAACCTTTTATGTTTGCCTTTTATCATCCCGACCATTTTCATCTCTGTGGAAATACTTATTTCTCTTATCATAAGCACGAATCTTCTTCCTCGTTCTCTTCCACGATCACGATTTCTATTGTGACCACATCCTCGTCCTTTCTTAATAGGACGTAAATGATGGTTTCTTATCATGAGTTATTTATTTTTTTTCTTTTTTTTCAGTTTACAAGGAGGATTTACATCAACTCCAACTATTTTGTGAATTTTTTCTTTCAAAAATTTACTTTGCCTTCTTTAAAGGATTTAACTTTCCTTTATTTCAAAGATTTAATTACTTAAAGATCTCAGGATCTTTTCTCATGATAAATAACATCTTATAAACCATCATTGGAGTGGTGTAACATATCATAGCTTTATCTTTTTCTCATCCGATATAGTTTATTTAAATTTATTAATGAATCTAAAAGCTCATTTTTCTTCCAGGTGCATCTTTACACCTACTGCCTTAGTCATATAATTATTTCTCGTATTACCAAGGGTATTTATTTTGAGTTTTTCCAAAGTCAACATGATAATTGTAGAATAATATATAAAATATATTATAAATATGAGAAATTAAATGCATAATTTAAATGCAAAAACTAAAGGCATAAATTAAATTGAAGAAATATAAAGAGCATAAATAAAATTAGAGACTTAATCTTCTACATGATCCGAGGAGATATAATCTACCATGTTGATCATTTTTATCAAGGTTCGAGGATACATAGTTTGTCATAGTAATCTTTTCTTTTTATTCAAGGTTTGAGTAGACTTAGTCTTTTATTTTTAACTTTTGCATTATTTATTCAAGAACCAAGGTGACATAGTCATCTATTTTGATCTTTTCTTTTTATTCACGGAGGCAAAGCTTACTATGTGTTTCTCTGATCGTGAAGGCATAGATTTTTTTAATAATCAGTCAGAAAGGCAAAGACACGCGTATCATCCCAAAAAATAAACGGAGAAAATCTAATCTCTCATTCCATAATAATAATAAAATTAAAATAATTAAAATTATTGAAAGATATAAATTAAAAGTAACCTCATCAGTATAAAAATAGAGATTTATGTTGATAACGTCTTGTTTTTTTTTTTTTTTTTTTGACATCAAACGGCTGATCTATTACTCAAGCAACATGAGGTGGTCTATTGATAACGTCTTGTAAATAATAGGTGAGACAAGATTTATATATGTGTAGGGATGAAGAGTCAACGTGAGAGATATAATAAGCTTCTTTTTGACTTCTTGTTGTTCCATTACAAAGGAAATGACTCGGGTAGATGGCTATTTATACTACCACTTAAACTATATAAATAATCAAGTCGGTGGAGGTAAGTCGGAAAAAATGATAAATGGAGAATCATCTTATTTTTGAACATTATCTTCTAACAAGATAAAAAAAGTGATTGTAAAGTATACTAGATTCTAATCCGCCTTCAAGAACGGAAATTATTTATCAAATTTTAATTTTAATATAGGTTATATATAAAATGTTTATATAATATTATATATATTTTTGTGTAATATATATATATATATATATATATATATATATATATATATATATATATTTGACATATATATAATATCTTGAACCTCTTATTAATCTTTGTATTGAAAACACGTTATAAATGAGTTGGACATTTTTTCTCCTATGGTTCAGTTTTGTACAATTCGTTTATATTAAGAGATAACCAAAAATATTTTGAAGATGTAATTAGTTAAATTCAATTGATCTACATCGGTTAAGACTTGGTTTAATTTAAGTTGGTAGGTTGTATTTTATATGAGACATGATATATTCTAGTAACAACTATGAAAGAGTCCAAATTTAAATGATAACTTTAAGTAGTAGATAAAAATCAATCCTTAATTTAATAGATTAGATTTATAAATATAAATTTTCAGTGGTTTATGTATTTGATTTTTTTTGTCTTTAGTACAAAAAATCCACTGAAATCCGTATTAAAATAAAATATAAATGAAGGCCGGATTGAAAATCTACACCAATTCTGTTTTTCAAAATTTTACAGTTTTTCTGGGTTATCGGTTTGGATTGACTAATAACACTTTGAGTTTCAGATTTCATATGTTTTGTACCACTACCGCCCTATAATACATCTTATGATATTATTTTTTATATTTAGATCGGGTATGGATATGGATTTTGTAGTTTGGCCTCGATTTAGATTTCAGATTATAAACTTTATATTAAAATATACTTTAAATAAAGAAAAAAATTATAAATGAGGTCTGTACTGAAAAATCCAAATCAACTAGAACCCGAACCGATAACTGTAAGCCTACGAATTGTGTTGAGTGGAAAAGTAGGAGTCCATAATCCATAGTCTATACTCCATAGTGAAACCGAACGAAAACAGCCGGATAGTGTTGAATGGATTGAGCAAAAAAAAAAAAAAATGTTGAACGGATTGACCTGGTTATCGTAAACCAGCACCAAATGGTGTGAATCGGGCTTCATGAAACACTTGAACCAGAATTTTGGCGAAGAACAGTTGATGAATAGCTTAACCGGTTTGCATAAACCGAAATCAGAATAGAGAGAAATCGTGGCCATGACTTTTGCCTCAGACTCACATTACTCTCTTTCCCACACGTACAGAGAGAGAGAGAGAGAGAGAGAGAGATGGGATCCTTATCGGCAGCTTCGGGAACCACCGTCTTACCCTTCCATATCCGTCGCCAAAATAACCGACGATCAGCTGTCTACGACCGTCACCATGAGAATCAACCCGTCGTTTGGTCTTCACAAATGACAGAGCAGAGATGGCTCTACGTCCCCGAGACGAAGCTGAAACGAGAGGCCCTGAGGGTCGGTTTCGTGGCAAGAGCTGCTGACTCCACGAGCTCTTCTCCCTCCGTGGCTTCCGGTGATAAAACTTTGATCCCTGATGATGAATTCACTCTAGCCAAGGTTGCTGTCGACCCTCTTTTTTAAAAGAAAAATAAAAATCAAGTTCTTGAAACTTTCACTGACTTGTTACATGTTTTGCAGATTTCCTTTGGTGTTATTGGGCTAGGTCTCGGGGTCTCCCTCCTCTCGTGAGAGTTTCTTTCTTTGCTTGCTGCTATAGTGGAAGTGTGTTGTGTTTTCACTGTGGATGTGTTTACTCTTACAGGTACGGTTTCGGGGCATACTTTAACATCCTTCCTGGATCTGAGTGGTCTGCTATTATGCTAACCTATGGATTTCCACTTGCTATTATCGGTATGGCACTCAAGGTAATTCCCATATCTTGTCTACTGCAAAGTAAGTAAATATAACGAGAAATTGAAATTGCCTTTTTTATTAGAGCTCTTAATTTCTTTCTTTGGTCTCTGTTTTGCTTCATTTACAGTACGCAGAACTCAAACCAGTTCCTTGCTTGAGCTACGCTGATGCGGTGAAGCTTAGGGAAAACTCTGCTACTCCTATTTTAACGCAGGTACTTTTGTACTTCTGTTTGCTCTCTATACGTATGCTACTAGACCATCCTTGCTTAGAGTGTTTTAGTTTTAGGAGTTTGGTGTTTTACTTAAATGAATTAGCTTTTTGTAATTTTTCTTTCTATGTTAAGAGTGTTTTCCTTCATATGATTCAGTTTTATCAAAATCTGTATAAAAGTCTCGGTTGATTAATAAGAATTCAACTTTCAAGACTATACTTTAATCTTCAAGAAATACTAGGATTAAAAAGAACCTTAGCCTGAATCTTTAGGCTCCTTTTATTACATGAACAAAGGTTTATATCAACTTAACAGAGTACAGTACTTTGGTTCTGATTGTTCCTAATCTCTCGCTATTACATAAAATTGCTAAAACATAGTTATTTTTCTGCTCAAAAGTTGCTAGAACTGAAATTACAAGATCAGAAGAACGGGGGCTGTCAATAGTTTTTTGACATTAATTCTATCTAAAATCTAGCTTGATTTCAGTGCAGTAAATCCTCACTTGCACAAGGTCTTTCTTACACAAAAATTCAACTGTTTTTGCCCATTAGGTTAGAAATGATTATATCCCGGGGTATGTGTTCTTGAAGAGTCTTTGATTTATTAGGTTAGAAATGATGTGACGAGATACCGTTATGGAGATGAACAGCATTTGGAAGAAGCACTTAAACGGATCTTTCAGTATGGGCTGGTAAACTATTTCACTGAGTTAAACAGACCGCATACTTTTCTACATCTCCTTTAATTAATGACTCTTTCCCATTTTTCCTTTTTGAATTAGGGGGGAGGAATCCCAAGACGTAGTGCACCTATCTTAACGATGATAAGGGAAGAGGTTAACTTCTTGTCCATATAACTATACATCATATTATTTAATGAATCATTTGCTTAGATGCATTTGACATGGACATTGACTGATGAAACTAAACTTACCCTGATCATCTTTTCAGGTCTTGACCGATGGTCGTTACTGCCTGGTCCTTGTATTTGAGGCCAAAGCTCTCAAGCTGTCAGATTTCGAACAAAGACAGGTAAGAAGAGTTAGACAGAACACATAGGGAACATAAAGCTTTGTTATCTTTGGTTTTCATCAGATGTAGTCTGTGAGAAGTACAAGAACATAAAATTAGCTGAAAACATCGTGTTTTATTGATAGGCGAAATTCACTTCCTTCTTTGGACCAAACATCACTGCAGAAGTCGGTAAGTAGTAGTGGTTGTCGTTCATCAATACGCCATTCACATGTTTTCTCACTCAGGTCTTAAATTGAATTTCTTAATCTTTAATAATTGTTTTTTTTTTCTTCTTGTTGTTTTCGTTTTGAAGGTAAAGGAGAAAGTGAGAATCTCTATGAAGTAAGACTTATTTCTAACGTCTCTGCATCTTCTACGACCTCTTGAATATGAACAAAGCATATACGATCACTTGGCTCTTGTATATCAACTTTGTATAATCATCATATGTATAAAAAGTTCAGATATCTCTCTTCTTGGCTACGTGTGTATTATGTCAATAATTATGAATTAGTTCAGCATCGGGCCAGTCCTCATAACTAATGTAGAATCTAAGGATTAGATTTTAACACTGACACGTTAATTATAATCCTAATGGACTTGGGATATAGGAGTGTCACATTTGAAGCGGAGAAATGAAGCAGCAATCCAAATACCTATCATCCATTCAGTTGAAATTACTGTCATCCTTTACTAAACCATTTGTGTTCGTGTGTGTTGGAGAGGGATTATCACCTTTGATTATTTGTTCTCGCCGATATCCTTGATTTTTTCTCCTGCTCCTCAATCGAAATCTCTTGTAACTCATTACTTGATTGATCAATAAAACATCTTCTTAATAATTCACCATCGTGTTCGACTGTGCTCTTGACTCGATCCGAGATCTTAACCCAAGTGTAACGAAGCCCCAATAAAGAATCCTCGAAGCATAAGAAGGAATAATAGCGCACAAAGGTTAAGGCCCACTCCAGTCTGAGGAAATCTCACATTCCAAGTCGGAGAGTCCAAGTAAAACATAAAAGAACTAAAGACGTTTAAGACTACCATAAATACACTTGATCCACGCGGGAGATCACAACGTGTTATCGTACACCTCTAAGGACCTATAAAAGAAGGAAAAATCAAGAAAAAGGGAGATTCGATTCTCTCCATAACAATAGTATCAATACACTCGTACCCTTTTGTCTTTAAATACTTTCTGTATTTATCGTTTATTCTTGATCTTATCATTAATAGAACATACATATTTTCATAGTTGATCATAGATTAGACTTTCATTTTTAGATTACTCTTTTGATAAGTCAAAAGAAAACACAAATTCTGAGTAAATTTTAAGTTTCAACAATACACACTGCCACAAAAATCACCAATATACATTCTATTTCATTGTAGGTTGGTTGACTGAAGGTTCATAAATGTTTTTATACCAGGAGGTCCAAGTTTCAGTCTCCAATGAAAACGATTTATTAAACAATTATGTAGGTTACAAAAGAAAAAGTTTACAAGGGATCTTCGTCATGGTACAAGTAAACTCGGTTAGGTGTGAATTTTCATAGGACGGTTCAGGTGATTCAGTTAGGTTTAGATCATCATAAGATATGTAGTATTACCGGTTATCGAATCGTTTATGTAATTTTTTTCATAATTGTAATATCAATTAAAAACATTATTTTTTCATCAGTTACTTATTCGATACATTAGCATAAATTGTAACCGTAATTTTTAAGTAGATTTTGTGATCTATGACAAACTGTAAACAGTACAAAGTCCAAAGTAACTTAGACTGTAATGTGCATATTATATCTGAAACAGAACTAACCAAAGTAATTGATTCAATAGGGTGCTAATATTTTTGTTGCTTAACAAGTTCAACTACATTAACTTAGACAAATCGAACCATAGTTTTGACAAAAATAATCCAGTATAGTTTCTAAAACCAAAAATCAGTCCAAAGAATAGAACCAAGCTGTGGAAGTACCAGTGGCTTAGTTGTCAAAGATTTAAAGGTTTCTACACTAGGTTTAGGTTTCAAATCTTAGATTATGTAATTTCTAAGTTTTAGTTCTCGGAGAAGGCGAATTATGCAGAAAATTGGAAAGAAAGCTTACAAAAGATTTTCAGTATGGCGCAAGAAATGCCATCAGAAATGGATTTCAAAAGGCAGCTCAAGATGATACAGTGAGACGTAAACCCACGTAAAATATGTAGAATTTTCCATGTTTCTCATAATTTGTAGTAGCATAATTAACCATACAAAAAAAAAATTGGATCCCCAAACCAAAGCTACGCTAACGCTAACCTTCTTCACTAGGCGATGGAGTCTCGACGGAACCCTCGCGCCGTCGTGGATCCAAAAGTCCGTCAAGTCAGTTTCTTCACTTCATCACAACCCTATTCGGCTCTCCCACCCGACCCGATTGCGTCAGATTTTCATCCCGCTTCCACCATTTCTCCCTCCCGCAACTCCCTCTCCCCCGTCATGATTCCTCCACCGCGCCATAACTTCTCCGATACCTTCCCTCTTTGCGCCGTCACTACATCAGCCGTCTCTTCTTCTTTCTTCTTCTACTCCAGCCACCGCGATTTACCAGACGGTTCAATGAAGGCGTCTCCTGGACGCGTTTCCATGGGAAGTTTCTCGAGATCTTCTCTTGCGTCGTCGCTTCCTGGTGTCGGTATGGATTCTATGGCAGCTGCAAAATCTAGCAGCGTTCCAGCTAGTGTATTAACCACTGTCTCTCTCGTGAACATGCCTCCTAGTATTCTCGCTTGCTTCGGAAAAAAATCACTCACTTGAATCACAATGTTTTAATTATATTAAATTGCTAGTGTAGTGGAGGTGCAGAGTGACCAGAAGAAGAGCTCTAAGCCACTGGAACTGAAAGAGAAGACCACCAAAGCTGAGAGACGAGCTCTTCAAGAAGCTCAAAGAGCTGCCAAAGTGGTGCAGCCTGGGCATGGCTTCTGCTCTGGATCACTTGAAGGGAATGGGCGTAGGACTGTTCTTAGGGGTTACTAGCACTCCTTGAACTATAGTCGGCTCTCTGAGGCTGTGATGTTGCAACAGAGATGGTTTGCTACTCAAAGACACAGGGTCACCCTGTATTGTCTAAGATGAATTCACTAAGGAATTCCTTCCCTAAGGTGAGATCAATGTTCCTTTAGCTGACCAGAGAAAGCTTGAGACAAAAGCAAGCAAGGTTGCTGGAAAATTATTAGATTCAAAGTTGAGAAAGTTCATAGAGGCTGCGTAGAACATATAAAAGAAATCGACAACTACCCTAGATGCAAACCGAGGTGGTTTAATCTATCTCCTAATCCTAATTAAAATCGACCTGGTTCAATTTGAAATCCTAATCCTACCCAGACTTGGTTTACTAATCCTAATTGTCTTTGGTTTAAGTTAAATGAAAACCCAATAACCATAACCATTACATTGCAATTAAATTAAACCAACAGGCTATCTTGAAATTCTCCTCTTGGACCAGCTCCCACGATTTTGAACAAGTCTTGGAGACTCTTCTCTTGCTTTCCCAGCCTGGCTCTGGTGACTGGTCTGTCCCACACATTGGTTGGTTCCTTTGGTTCCTCTCTCTGGTTGTTAACTTCAGTATCATCAGCTGCACATCTCTCTTCTAAGGCAGTTTCTTCAGTCAGCTCCTCATCCTCTGTCTTACTCAGCTCCTCTTCTATGTCTCTGCTCATGGCTACACCACAAAGGTGCCTCTATTTATCTATTGCTTTGCATCTAGGATCGTGTTAGATGTATTTTGTCATTTCTTGAATGAAAAATCGCATGCATAATTGTGCTTTATTTTTATTTCTTATTCTCTGTGTTAACAGATGACGGTGGGAAGGCGCCTCTAGTGAGCTCAAGCTCGGCGGCTTCAACAAATGTTAAAGCTGCTAAGCCAGCAAAGCCCCCCTCTTCTCAGAAGAACGATCTTGCTGGACCATCTGAGAAAGACAGAAAGAAAGATGCTCCACATCCCGCATGCAATATGATGACGCGAGTAGAGTCGTGAAGGCGAAAAGACGTGCTGTTGTGAAACAGACCGAGGCAAAAAATAGGGTTGAGCTGTTTAGGCCTTTGTCTTAGTATGAGCATGGGACAAAACTTCCTGATCTCGAGACAAACTTCTTCCAGCTCGACCCTATGCATTGTGTTGTCTACAAGGTATTTTTCTTTCTCTTGACCGCATTTGATCTATAAGTACCCTTTCGATAGTCTCTTGCTTAAATTGACGAACCCTTTGTTCTGATGAGTATCAGTTGTTGTGATTATCAGGTTGGTCTTCAATATCTTTCTGGGGATCTATCTGGTGGCAATGCCAGGTGTGTTGCGATGCTTCAAGCATTCCAGGAGGTCGTCAAAGATTATTCAACACCACCTGTAGACTCTTAACAGGGACATGACTGCAAAGATAAGTAGCTACGTCTCTTTTCTCATAGAATGCCGCCCGCTTTCAGTTAGCATGGGAAGCGCAATACATTTCGTGAAGAACAGGATTGCAAATCTGCCCATAACGCTTACTGAATCTGAAGCAAAGGCTGCTCTTCAATCAGATATCAAACGTTTCATTAGCGAGAAGATCGTTGCACCAGATAAAGCGATCGTCAGACACGCTGTTACTAAAATAAGAGATGGTGATGTGCTTCTGACCTATGGATCTCCAACTGCTGTGGAGATGGTATTATTACAGGCACATGAACTCAGGAAGAAGTTCCGTGTCTTGGTCGTGGATTCTCGTCCGAAGCTTGAAGGGTAGCTACTACTTTGTAGATTGATGAAACGAGTGATTGACTGTACATACACTCATATAAACGACATTTCGTATATCATGAATGAAGTCACCAAATTTTTTTTGGGTGCTTCATCAGTTTTGTCAAACGAAACAGTTTACTCAAGGGTCGGCACTGCTTGTGTTGCAATGGTTGCAAGTGCGTTCCGTGTTCCTGTGCTTGTATGCTGCGAAGCCTACAAGTTCCATGAGCGGGTGCAACTGGATTCCATTTGCTCCAATGAGCTCGGTATATATCAACACCATCTCTTTCTGTATCATGTCTTAGTGCCATCTCTGGTTTTGTTTTACCTTGGATTTATATTTGTTGTTCTCTGATAGAGTTTTGTAAACTGAAAGATTTGTAAAGGGAAATACTCGTTTATTGAATGGAAATAAAATCTTTGCAAGTAAAAAATCAGATCTCTATCTCATCACGATATAGATCTTCTTCTATGATCTCATAACGATCGTCCAGAGACTCATTGCGTCTACAAATAACAAACAAAGCATAAAAGAGAATCGCAACGGATAACTTCCATATATAATCACTCTCACGAGCTCCCATGTCAAGTTGACTCTAACTGCTAACCCTCTGCCACAGTTAGAGTCTTTCCACTCTCCAAATCCTATATCGCAACTAGAGTCTCTCCACTCCTTGAATCCTTTGTCTCAATCCGAGTCTTCTCATACTTCAAACCCTCTTCCTCAATCATTGTCTTCTTAGTCTTTCTGAACACAACCTTAGAAACTGACATAACATCCAACTCAACATTTGAATTTTTCTTACCCCGTCTCACATAAGAACGTTGGTACTTATCAATACTCCTCCCCTTAAAACCAAGCTTGTCCTCAAGCTTGAAAGATGGATAATCCTTCACAAAAGTGCGAAATGCCACCCAAGAATGCTCATGTGAAGGCTTACCAACCCAACTAACCAACAACTCCAGGAAACCATCCTCGTTATACCTCTTAGCCAACACTTCTAATGGTTCTGGAACAGCTGCAACCTCTTCGACACAATCATCAGGTAAAGGATGAACCACACGATCTACTCCCAAAGCAGCTTTCAACTGAGAGCAATGAAAAACCAGGTGAATCTTAGAAGTCACAGGCAAATCAAGCTTGTACGCTGCCTTAC
The DNA here is from genome assembly GCA_932364175.1 of Eruca vesicaria subsp. sativa. Lineage (NCBI taxonomy): Eukaryota > Viridiplantae > Streptophyta > Magnoliopsida > Brassicales > Brassicaceae > Eruca > Eruca vesicaria. The sequence continues at coordinate 99,341 of CAKOAT010201599.1, forward strand.
CAATCCGAGCAACCACGCGATAAGGACCAAAGTATTTCGCAGCCAAATTCTGACAAACTCGGTGAGAAACCAACTGTTACCGATAGGGCTTGAGCTTAAGATACACCAACGTTCCTAAATCAAAGGAAACGTCCCTCCTATGCTTATGAGCAGTCTTCTTCATAATGTCTTGAGCACACAATAAGTTCTGTTTGATAAGCAGCAATACCCTATCACGTTCACGTAAAGAAGTTTCCAAATCAAAGTTACTTGTAGACCCCTCCTCAAACTTCACCATTACTGGAGGATCCCGACGATAAACCACTTGAAATGGTGTAGTCTTGAGTGAAGTATGAAAATATGTGTTATACCAGAACTCAGCCTATGGCAGAAACTTGCGCCAAGTACGAGGATGTGTAGAAGCAAAACACCGAAGGTAAGTCTCAAGACAGCGATTCAACACCTCAGATTCCCATCCGTTTGAGGATGAAAGGCAGTGCTATACTTGAGTTGAGTACCTTATAAACGAAATGCTTCCTTCCAGAACTGACTCAGAAAGATACGATCTCGGTCAGACACAATGCTACTAGGAAACCCATGTAAACGCACGATGCCCTCCACAAAACAGTTAGCCACATCCACCATAGAAAAGGGATGTCTTAGACTCAGGAAATGAGCGTATTTACTAAGTCTACGATCACCACCAACACCACATTAACTCCCTGAGATGTGGGCAAACCCTCAATAATATCCAAAGCAATCTCATCCCAAACACGAGAAGGTAAAGGAAGAGGTTGCAAAAGACAAGCCAGAGACAATGTAGACGACTTATGTTTTTGGCAAATGACACATTCCTGCACATACTGTTGCACAGAACGTGAGATCCCCTCCCAATAAAACGACCTTTGCAACCGTTTCAAGTCTTCAAAACACCTGAGTATCCACCTTCTAATCCATTATGTGCTTCATGTAATATTAATGGAATGAAAGCAGAGGATTTAGGCACCAACAACCTTTGCTTATACCAAAGACGCCCCTCAACCAACTGGTAATTAGCGTTGACTAAAGAACGGTCTTGCACTCGTGCAATAATGCTTTGAATCCCTGCATCTGCATCAATCTCTTTGTACAGGTCTTGTAACTGTAGCACCGCAGGAGTAGTTAAAGACAACAATAAGGTATTAGCTGACACATCCAAGCTACTCATGCTCCTCGAAAGCCCATCTGCTGCCTTATTCTCACAGCCGGGTTTATAAAAAAACCTCGAAATCAAATCCCAAAAGATGAACTAACCAACGCTGATATTCCATGTTTACTTCTTTCTGCTCCAAGAGAAATTTCAAACTACGCTGGTCAGTGTGCACCGTAAACTTTCTCCCAATTAAGTAATGTCTCCACTTTTTAACAGCCAATACCACCGCCATTAACTCTCTCTCATAAGCAGGTTTAAGCTGTTCTTTATCAGTCAGAGCATGACTAAAAAACGCGATAGGTTGCTTTCCCTGCATAAGTACATCACCCAAGCCAACTCCAGAAGCAACAGTCTCGACAATGAATTGTTTCTCAAAGTCCGGCAAGGCCAAAACAGGTGCTGAACACATGGCACTCTTCAAATTCTCAAATGCCAACTGAGCTTCAGGTGATCAAACAAACTGCTCCTTCTTCAATAAACGTGAGTGGTTTGGCAATCAATCCATAATGACGTACAATACGTCTATAATACCCGCTCAACCCTAAAAATCCCCGCAGTTGTTTCACATTTTTAGGCGTTGGCCAGTGTCTCATCGCCTCCGTTTTAGCACCATCCGTGGAAACTCCCTCCTTAGAAATGATGTGTCCCAAGTATTCTACTTGAGTCATTCCCATCACACATTTCTTTCTATTGGCAAACAGCTGGTTCTTCTGAAACACCTCCAACACTGCTTGCAAATGTTGTAAGTGCAACTCCACTGACTTGCTGTAAGTGAGCACATCATAAAAAAAAAACCAACACAAAGTCACGGAGAAATGGCTTAAAAATCTTGTTCATAAGCGCTTAGAAAGTGGCTAGAGCATTAGTGGGGCCAAAAGGCATCACTAGGAACTCATAATGCTCTTCAACGGTTCTAATGGCAGTCTTATGAATATCCTCTTCCACCATACGTATCTGGTGATACCCAGAACGGAGATCAAGCTTGGAAAACACAACTTCCCCATGAAGCTCATCCAACAGCTGATCTATAACTGGAATAGGAAATTTGTCCAATACCGTGACCCTATTCCGAGCTCTGTAATCGATGACTGTTGTCCTTCTTCTTCACCAACAGCACTGGACTCGCGAATGGACTCGTGCTAGCTCCAATGATCCCAGAATGCAACATATCCTCCACCATCTGCTCCATCACCTATTTAGTTGCGTGTGGATCACGATATGGTCGGACAGAAATGGTTGTAACCCCAGGAAGTAACTGAATGGAATGCTCACTACCTCGGAAAGGAGGTAAACCTTGGGGTAATGCAAAGACGGACTCCCACTTATCAATTACTTCATAAATTGCTGGGTCACAAGTAGCAACTTCGGAACTCTCTCCAGTATTCAGAACGACCAAGTCATTACCTTCCAACACACTGTCATCTGTTGACTGTAATGACTTGAAAGATAAGCGAGGTCCATGTAAACTTCGGTCTCCCACCTTGATAAGAAAACGAAAGCCCCTGTACCTTCCAATCCCTCTCACACTTCCCCAAAATCTCCAACCATTGAACCCCCAAAATCACATCCACAGACCCCAACTCCAAAGAGATAAAGTCTGAAATAAAACTGGCCTGGTTTAGCTGAAAAGGAACCTCCCTACACACTCCCAATCCCTTCACAATTACGCCATTGCCAAGTAAAACATCCATCCCATTAGCGATACTCACCTTCAAACGTAACTTCTGCACCATGGAAGGAGAAAGGAAATTATGGGAAGCACCAATGACAATCATAACCAACACGTCACTCCCTGCAATACGACCCATCAACTACATTGTGTTAGGTGAATCAATTACCATGAATGCACAAAAAGATAGCGTCTTCATCTCTGGCATAGCCAACGCGGAATCACACTCCTCCTCCGTGTCACTATCCAGCAACTCTACCTCAAATCCATTAAGTACAGTCAACACTCAGAACTCCCTCTTAGGACAAATGGCCTCATAAGGTTTAGACCATTTCTCACCACATTTAAAACAAAGCCCCTGTCTCCTCAACGCATCAAGCTCAGCATCAGAATGACGTTGTCTTGGACGCTGGGAATTCTTAAGTGGTACCATGTTCTCCTTCTGTGGTTTAGCTTCCAACGCCAATGGCTTCTGGTGAGTAGAGACATAACCTCCAGTGCGAGCATTGGTAATAGACCCGGCACTTTGATTCTTAAACCCTCCTTTAGGTGTATCTCCCACCACACGGCAAAATGTACTTGACTCCATCTTAAGAACAGTCGCAATGTAGTTATACAGACCTTGTGGCTCTTTCATACGGATCACTTCCTTCATCTCCTTACTAAGCCCAATATAAAAGATCCGCTCAAAATGGTGATCATCCAACCCTGGAACCTGAGCTGAAAGATCCTCAAAATCGGAAACATACTCCGCTATAGTTCCCGTCTGTTTGATAGAGAACAATCTCGTGCTCGGCTCATCTTCAATAGATTCCGAAAAGCGTACAAACAAACATTGTTTGAAATCTTACCCTGACGCATCACCCATGAGAACCATTTTTTCATGCTCCTCACAAGCATAACAGAACCAGATCCATTTTCGAAACCTCATCATACCTTCCTAACTCATAAAAATACTCCACATCAACCATCCACTCTGATACCCCCGTAGCATCACACAATGGCATCTCAATCTTCTTCAACATATTCTGACGATTATCTAAGTTCAAGTGGTCACCACAATAACCCGACGGAGAATGTTCATGGATACGTTCGAAGTGATTGTTTCGTACCTGAGATTGGGACGAAGAGAGCACCGGATCACAAATCGGCGTCTGAATCGGAGATTGATCAATCACCGGTTGTTTCCCCAACGCCTTAAGCACCGAATCGAGCTTCGAATCCATGGAAGACAGCTTCGAGTCCAAAAAATCTACTTGAGATTCCAATGAATCAAACCTCCGTCCTTCAACGCTGCATCGTCACACAGCTTCTCATAAGCTCCCATCAAAAACTTCACCTGAACTCGTATCTCCTTAGACGTATCCAAAGAGACATCAGAAAACCTCGATTTCACCGAAGACATCGTCGCTGTAGATAGTTCGAACCGTTTCACCGCACCAATGATAGTGTTTTGTGAACTGAAAGATTTGTAAAGGGAAATACTCGTTTATTGAATGGAAATAAAAGCTTTGCAAGTACATAATCAGATCTCTATCTCATCACGATATAGATCTTCTTCTACGATCTCATAACGATCGTCCAAAGACTCATAGCGTCTACAAATAACAAACAAAGCATAAAAGAGAATCGCAACGGCCAACTTCCATATATAATCACTTTCACGAGCTCCCATGTCAAGTTGACTCTAACTGCTAACCCTCTGCCACAGTTAGAGTCTTTCTACCCTCCAAATCCTCTGTCGCAACTAGAGTCTCTCCACTCCTTGAACCCTCTGTCTCAATCCGAGTCTTCTCATACTTCAAACGCTCTTCCTCAATCAGTGTCTTCTCAGTCTTTCCGAACACAACCTTAGAAATTGACATAACATCCTACTCAGCATTTTAATTCTTCTTACCCCGTGTCACATAAGAACGTTGGTACTTATCATTCTCTTCCTTTAGGTGATCCAAATGCGATTTCAAAACTTCATGGAAGAGGAGACATAAACTACTTAGAGCATCTCCAACCCCACTCCATAATTTACTGCAAAATGGAGTGGGAAATGGAGTGATGAAGAAATAAAAAAGTGATTACTCCATATTTGGAGTAATGAGATTTTTGTTTCTTCATCACTCCATTCTTCACTCCATTTTGGAGTAAAATATGGAGTGGGGTTGGAGATGCTCTTAGATGGTCTGACCAACGACACAAACTTACAGTTTCTCAACTTAATGTAAGATTCTTATGCTCTTGTACTCCTTTTCTAATCTGCTGGTAAAGTTTAAACACATTTGAGAAGTTTGTAATGACAGGTATGATGCTACTCTGTCTGATTACATTTCCATGATAATAACAGACTACGGCATGGTAAGATCAACCATAAGAGGTTCTTTACTTTGTTGTTTGCAAGTCTATAAGAACATCACATTAGGGTTCTCAAAACTCTCATATCTAAGTATTATTTACGAGTATATAAAACATGGAACATCATCTATCTTTCTTTTTCAGGTACCGCCCACGAGCGTGCCTGTCATTGTGAGAGAATATCAGAAAGAACATTTGCTTGTCTAAGCCTTCATGTAGTTAAGGCTTCTCGTCACAAACCCGCATAGAATAACTACTGGCACTGCCTTCCCGCTTATTTTGTCATGAGTATCGTATTCTTTTCTTGGCCTTTGACATGTTTAATTTCAGAAACTCTGTGAAGAGTACGATTCATTAACCGCCTCTCCGGGATATCAGTGATATGCTTTTGACTCTGTCTAGTGATGTTATGAGTCATGAAGGTTGACAAAAAATAGAACAAATCTTTCACAAATTCTATGCCTGAACGTTATTAAGAAACCATGATTGTAAGACAACATTAGCGGTCCACTGGGTCATTAGAATTGACGATAAGCAGGTGCAATGAATGAAACCCAACCACGTTTCAAGTCTGACACTGAACTTACTACAAACGCCAACGGAACATCGATCCTTGTAAAAGAAACATAAAATCATTAACTTCAACAAGAATCTCAGATTACATTTTCAGATTTGGTTACAAAAGCTGTATTGATATCAAAAGGTTCTTGTTTTTGTATCTGAGATTCATGTACATCTCCTTTACTCATTATTTTGAAAGTCTTTGGATCATTTTTGGACTTTTTTTTTATAATTTGAATCTAGGGAAAGTTAGACTCAATAACACTAAAAAAAAACATAATTCACTATCTCTCCTCTCTCTTCATTCCTTTTCCTATTTCTCTTTTCCCTCTCTCTAAAAATCTATTTTTCTTTTTTCTTTATAACTCTTTCATAAATAAACCCTTGAATCTACTATCTAAACAAAAAAAAAACAGTCAAATGACCATAACAACAAGACTTATAATACATCCTACATATTATATATTAATTGATATATAACTCCTATATATATGCATGTGTGGTATTTTTTTGTTTTGTTTTTGTGTTCCATCTAATCTTAATTCTCTTAGTTTTTATAGGCAATTATTCATTTTTATATATTACACTATGGTCGGTCCGCTCTACGGACATAATATATTTTAGTAATGACTTAAATTTTTAATTTTTGTATGATTTCGTAGTTCATTCTTCAAGTCTACATTTGCAAGAAATACGTATGATAATTATTTTTGTGTTTTAGAAAGGTATAGGTGAGAAAAAAATTATATGTGATAAGATTTATTTTGCTTGTCTACAGTAATTATTTCTATATTAAAGAGTTATGTCATTGATATCTTATGAGAGATTTAAATGGTCTTTTTTTGTTTCCTTTAAAATCATTTGATCCCATATCCAATGTCAAAATGGTTAAATTTTTTATTATGCTTTTTATACACGCGGGATTTAGTACTTCGTTAATATTTGAGTTTACTTTGCTTGAATGGATTGGTTATATATTATGCTCCATTGGGATCTCTCCTGGGAGACCATTGAAAATTTTCCTCTCCACTAGAGCGAGCAGAGCAGGCTTGATCTCAAAGTCTTGCCTCAGACAGGGTGGATGAACAATGGCAGAGCGCGTAATAGGAAAGTTACACGGAAGGTTTCTCTACCCAATCGGAATAGCCCGCTCCGGTTGTTCTTGCTGATGCATAGCGAGTAAAGAAGCTTGTTGTGCAGCTGCTTGCTGAGCTTGGATGGTCTTCTGCATTTTCTGTTGCATCAGTTTCATTTCTGCAGAAAGATCATCCTGATGGCCGTGATCACCCATGGTGGTGTTGGTTGGCCTTGGCTGTTGTCTGTTCTGTGTTTCTAACTTTTCTAGCTCCTGGTTGCTGAGTGTAACTAAATGTCCTTGTGCAGTGCTTTGAGTATGTGTACTGGTCATACACCTGGAACATTATCTGCAACAAAGAGAAAAGAGAGAGTTAGAGGTCTTAGACTAAATAAATAACCAAAAAAATAAAGGTAAAAAGATGGTCCCAGGCAACGGCGCAAAATTTATATTACGTGTATACGCACCCCAATTAACCTCATGTACACACTACCACAATCGAGTGGTTTGTCGATGTAGCGCTTTAGGATCGAATCCACAGAGACCAATGATTACACTTTATTTCTATGAGATCAATATTAAGCTAAAACAATAGTGGGGTTTGAATTGATGGTTTCGTGAGAAACAAGTAACAAGATTAATTAAAGTATGCAAATCTAACAAGAAGCCAGCCTAGGGTTACTTCATCGGATGCTAATACTTGTGAGCTGAAAAATTATTTAAGTACTTATAAGAACATGTCCAGAATCCAGATCACTCAAGTAGAACAGCCCACTGTCGTGGTACTGTTCCTTATGCTGATCGCTCTTGATACCTAAGCTCTCGCTTGGATCAAGATGCGACAGCAAGCAATGGAGATCAAGTCCGATAGGTTCACCAAACACCTAATATCTATTTTCACTGATTATGGATGCTAGGCTCGTTCATAACATGTCTAGCAACCTATTACACGATTAATGAATATATTAAACCTAAGTTCATACATTAAACGAAAACAATATAATGATTAACTTATCTATGTTTAGCTCACGTGATTAACACCCTAGAACCGTAGCAAGCTAGCGGACTACTCAGCCATATCATAAGAGATAAAAGACATGGATACTGAATAATCCTGCATAAGAATTAAAAAAAGGGTTAAGGAGTTCTTCTCTAAATCGAGAGAGATAGCCTTCTCCCTTTACAAGAAGAAAATCGCAATGTTCAAAGCTCTAGAGTCTGGTTTTCATTGAAAAAAAAACGTAGATTAATAAAGAGAAACATAAAAAGAAGACATCCCAAGCCACATGCGACTGAGAGAGAAAATAAGGAGATTAGGGCAAATCCCGAAATAAGTTGCAGTTTCCTTAAAACTATCTGCCGCTGGAACAGGCACTCGGGTTGCTCCGCTCGATCGGGAACAGTCACTTCATATTGTTTTGCGTGAAAATTACCAAATTGCACTGTTGTCTGTCTCTTTTGCTCCAGCTAGTCCATCTCTTATCCAGTGCAACTCCAGACCTGTAATGACCCGAAAAGGTCAAGAAAGACTCGATAAAGACTCAAAAACCAATTTAGAAAACATGGTTAGAATGTTCCAAAAACACAACATATCATCGAAGAATCCAGGTGGCTGGTGCATGTACAAGGTCTTTTCAAGGTCACCATGGAGGAAGGCGTTCTTGACATTTAGTTTAAACAGTGGCTTGTTATGAGCTAGCGCAAGATGAAAAATTGTGCAAATGGTGGCCGGCTTGACTACATGATTGAAAGTCTCCAATCAATCGATGCAAAGTTACTGTGATTTGTAGCGTTTTGTGTGTACCATCTGCATTAAACTTATGAAGATACAACCACATAGAACAAATTATGTTAGTTCCCGGAGGTCGTGGTAATAAATCCACTTTTCTCGGTTAATATGATCATCATATTCCTCAATCATAGATCAATTCCAGTGATGATCTTTCGCAGGCTGTACATGAGAAAGACGAATATGAGAAATAGAACCGGTATGAAGACAAAGAGGGATACATGGTTTAGTTATGCCGGTTTTGCTCAGAGTGACATATGGTGGTTATTTTGAGGAGGAACTGGCTGTGAAGAAGGAGCGGGTAGGGCAAGATGGCACGACAATAGGAGGAGGTGCGACATCCGAGTGAGAGGAAAGGCAGGGCTGAGAAAGAATTTCAGAGAAGGGAAACACGTCCTCAACAAAGATGACATGGTGTGATATGATGATCTTACGTGTGGCAATCACCAAACACCTATATCCTCTATGGTTCGCCAGATAGCCCAGAAAGATGCATGCGACTTACCGAGAGCCAACTTCTGAGGAGAAGTAGAAGTTGTGTTTGAGTAACATAACCAACTGAAAACTCGTAACTGAGAATAAGACACATGAAGCTCAAGAAAACGAGTGTAAAGAATTTCATTTTGTATGGAAGAAGATGGTAGAAGGTTTAAGGTGTAAACAGCTGTGTGTAATGCTTCGACCCAAAATGAGTGTGGCATATTGGCTTGAATCAGTAATGCACGGACGAGATTGTTAATGGTGTGTAGCTACGCTCTGCATGTCTATTTTGTTGGGACGTGTCTGGGCAGGAAAAGAGAATTTTGGTGCTGGTGGAAGCTAAATGATCAAGGAAGATTCGGCTAGTGTACTCGCCACCATTATCGCAAGGCAACGTTTTGGTAGATTTGTTAAACTGCCTGCGAACATATGCAGAGAAGTGAAGAAATTTGGCAAAGCTGTCACTTTTTCTATTCAAAGGATATACCTAAACAAAATGTGAGTAATGATCCAAGAATAAGAGGTAGTATTTAAAACAAGAGATACTGGACACATGAAACGTCCAAATATCGGAATGTATCATCTGAAAAGGTTCAGTAACAGTAGTTTGGTTTGCTTGTTAAGGCGTTCTTCAAAAAGTAGCATTGAACGAGTAGTATGGAATGTTGCAAATGGGCTATGGTGGCGAATGACAGTATGGATGCCGTCAAACTTGTCATTGAGACCATTGAGGCAGAGCATGACTAACTGTCGATTAGTTAGTGGAGAATCAACATTAGTGAGAAGATTTGAGAGAGACTTCAGCTTGCGGCAATACTCTTGGATAGAGAGATCACCGATATTGATTGTACGGAGCTCGTTCTCTAGTTGTAGAGCTTGGTTTCCGTGTTATCACGAAACAAGTTCTCCAAAGCATTCCAGAGATCGCGTGCAGTACTCTTCGGTGTGAGGGTTGTCTCGACCAGCGAGTCGATAATGGTTCCCTATATCCACATCTTAACAAGACCATCACTTCCTTCCATTTTCTATCGATTTCTGGAGTGGCGACAGATGATCCATCAAGGTGATCAACGACCCAAAGGTGAGGCAGTGGGTTTCGAATAGTTCCCTCCACACATCATAATTCATCTTGTCGAGATTTAGCACAATAGGGATGTATGCTCTGATCTGACTTATGCCGAAAGGCTTTTTAGATGAATTTGAAGCAGTTGTGGTTCTGGCCATGGTGAGGACTGTGAGAGAGAATTAGGTGGAGAGAAAAAGTGGAGAAGAGAAGAGAAGAGAAGAGAAGAGAAGAGCTAAGATATCACAAAGATTAGGAAGCTAAGATCAGATAGCTTCTGATACCATGAAAGTGTATTGATTCCTTTCTCATTGATCATAAGAGGATATATATATATATACAGAGTAATCATATCTACATAGAGTCTACCGTATCACAACTATACATAGAATATTCTGATTCTCTAAAGATTAGATATTATCATATCCTAAGTAACACTTTTATCTATTTATATGGTATATAATTAAATTTAAATGATGTTAACATGAATATATAGTATATTTTTCAATATAAATATTTATCAAATGAGGTTTACTACTCATATGATTTTATGATCATTTATTTATTTTCAATAAAAAGTTAAATCATTGATAACAAATTTTCGAATCAATTGCTCCAGTACTCCTATCTGGAAAAAATAATTCTCACATACTCCTTCCCTTTTTCCTAATTAATTTAATATTTATTTAAATCAAGAAAATTATTAAAATACCTACCAGCCAGATGAAATCTAGTAATTTACAAATTTACTAGATGTACTATCCAAACCCAAACTATACCCACCCGTTTAATTTGGATCCATGCATAAAAATTTAAACATCAACTAAGTATTTCAAGTTTTACTCATTTTTTCTTTGTTTTGACTTAAAAAATATCAGTCTTATTTTTTTCATCCTTTTATCACATGAGAAAGGATAATCTTCACATAAAAAACAAATCAAAATTTTCTCCAGAAAAAATAACGAAATAACAAATCACGAATTATCCATCAAAAGAGAAGAAGAAATAAACCCATAATTATATAACTTAGTAAACCTTGATATAACTATAAAACTTTGTATAACTTAGTAAAAAATTAAATAATTTAGATTGTATAACTTAGTAATACTTTGTGAATTTTCTGATGGTGACTTAATTTGATAGTTACATTTTTCTATGAAGTGCTGCTTTCAAAGGACAAAAAATGAAACTATCTGACCTCTGATAGTAGAGAAATGTAATAAAGTGAGAAGGATGGTGGTTTAGGTAGTGGATAAATGAAAAAATAATTTGGATAAGAGTATGGGAGGGAAGGACAATAGAAGTAATATGGAAAAAAATTATTGTGGAGGTGAGCTAAGGGAGAAAGAAGCAATGAAGAACAAATCAACAATTGTTAACCAATACAAGTGGCAAAGAAAAAACTCAATCATTGTCAACCAATACAAGTTTTTGTTATTTATATTTGTATAATTTGGTATAACTTTGCGAAAGTTTTCCATTTTTGTTTGTCACTTTGTAGATCTTGATATTACTTTGTTTTGTGTTTGTTTAATTCGGTAAAAAATTGTCAAAGTTTCATATTTTTGTTTTTCTAACTTATTATTACTTTACTTTAGTGTGTGTAAATTTGGTTAAACTTTGAAAAACTTTACATTCCATTAAGGTGATAAAAATTTTGATTAGTTATACATCCAAATTCTTATAACTAATAGAAATAATACAACATAGAACTATCATTATTTCCTCGCACTATAGGGTTTCTCAATCTTCATAATTGTCTTAAGAAGTAGAACTTCTTCTTTTAAGTTACTAAATTTGTTGTTTGTGTTTATGTTACTTGGTTTGTTATTTATGTTCGTAGAACTTGGTGTAACTTAGGATAACTTTGGTAAAGTATCTTATTTTTTGTTTGTCAAACTTCAGAAAATTTAGTATTACGTTTTTTCTTTTCATGTTTGTGTAATAGGTAAAATTTGCCAAATTTTTACATTTCCGTACGTCAAACTCTGTATAACTTAGTATTTTTTTTTTTGTACAATTCGGTAAACTTTGTCAGAATTTTTATTTTTCATTTGTCAAATTTCAAAAACTTACAAACAACTCATCACTGAACTAATTTGATAGAAATTATGATTAATTGTACAACCAAAATCTCAGAAACACCATGACAGTAGAAATAAGATAACATATAGTTATCAATTTTTTTTTCCATTATTGGGTCCTTAATCCACATGGTCATTTGAGAAACCACAAGGAGACATCAATATTATTGGAATTAAGGATTTAGATCAGATTTGGAGAACTTCTTGATGTTAACCTCGCCGTTGCATCAACACTTAATAGGTAGTTTTAGAGTTTTGACCTTGAATGACCATTATTTTTTGGAAAAAAACTTGAAAACTGCTGATTAGGTGAAGAAAGATAAAAATGAGAAATGGAATAAAAGAAAATGGGTTGAGAAGATTGAGAAAATAGTAGAAATGAGAAAACCCTAAAAATTAAAGCAATTATAGTTACCAACTTCGTTTTTGAGGTCTAGAAAAAAAGTAAAATTTTGGGAGGGAAAATTCTGAAATTTGGGCTGGAAAATGTTTTACAACATTTTTGAAGTCGAAGTTTTACCAAGTTTGTAGTTTTACAAGGTGCTTCAAAGTTTTACTTTTCTATTTTTTTGTATTTTTTTAGTTTTAATGTAATCAAAAGATTTATATTATAGTTATATCCCTTATATTTAGTTTCCTACAATCATTTCCCGTCCAATCATATTTTAATATAATTAATTTCGTGGCATATACAAGTTTTATGTCGCAAGGTCAGTACTAAGAAAAAAACATAAAACAACATGGTATTTCTTCTATTATAAATAGCACACAACTATGTGATGAAAATTTTGACTATAATTATTTTGAATTTAAATCAGAAAATACTAACAAATAATAAGCATAGTACTTGTAAACAACCAAACAAGTTTAGAATTTTGTATCTTCAATTTTTTTGTAGTTTATCAGCTTTACTAAGTTTTATTTAGTTTTCTATCGTCTTGAAGAATCATCTTGGTTTTGAAAAAATTTAAATACAGGAACCATAAGGAAATGCACACCACAATTAGTTGCATCTATTATTCAAGATGATGGTTCTTCAAGACGATAGAAAACTAAATAAAACTTAGTAAAACTGATAAACTACAAAAAAATGTAGTTTTACATGAAAAAACTCTCTCTTGCGAAGACAAAGGCGACGGCGATGGAGATTGATATAACTCAAATGTTTAACCTAAGAAGTTAATTACTCTCTCAAATAAGAGGTTCAGTTGTAGTACTTAGGGATCAAATCTACAGGGAACTAAGGAACACAATAGATGTAATCCTAAGTGATTATGCTAGGTTGATTAGATTTAAAAATAGTAAATTGCAGTTTGTGAGCAATGGTAAGTTGCTCAAGAGAATAGGTTTTAGTTTAAAACAATAAAAGAAAGTAGTTAGATTCAAGGTTGCTATTCAGATAATTATGATTATAATGCCATAGATGTTTTAAAGAATTGCTTGCAAGATATATGAGAACTTCGATTCTTAGACAGATCTAATAGCAATCGCTAAATAGACTCATCCATTGATCTTATTACAAGCAATATCGACCGATGTTTTGACAGCGATATCGGACGATATGGGTTGCTGTCGATCGATAACTCTATAGGAGTATCGATCGATATAGCATAAGATCGAATTGAAACTGTGTTCACCAAGATCATAAACCGGCTCTCGCACAATCCTAGAGGATCTAAGCTTATGCCAAATGATTTCAGGACAATGATTAACAAGTTGAATCACATCCATGATCATACTCTAGGTAGCTACTCTAGAGTAAGCATTAGGGTTCATTTCGGTAATGAATATCAACAATTCAACATTCCATAGGTGGGGCTAATCCCTCATAACTATTTGAACCCTAAATCTAACAAAGAAATCTACTCAGACATAACTGAGAGATTCATAATAGCAAGGTAATAACAGAAACTCATAGATTAAAAGATTGAACTTCTGGTTCTTGGAACACCAAATCTCTTTGTGTGTTTCTTGTAAATCTAGAATTCTATAACCTTTAAGAAATTAAGATGAAAAGAAATACTTTATTGCTAAGTATAGAACATAATAAAAGAATTCAAAAGCACAAGAAAAGTATGCAAAACTTTCCAAGTACAAAAAGCACTAGAACAATAAAAGCATACAAAGCATGCTTTGCCAAACACATAGGCAAAAACTATAAATATGAGTTCCATTAGGTTAAAAACTCGTCAGGGGCATTATTGTAATATTGGGAAAACTTGGGCTTCACGTCGACCAAGTCGGACTTATTCTCCACGCATCATATCGATCGATGGTACATGGTGTACATCGATCAATGGAGTATCTCAACTTCATTTTCTAGGAAGCGTCATCGACCGATTACACAGGGTGTGTATCGATCGATATGTATCCTTATTTTCTGATCTTCATAGTCATCTCGGAAAACTCTCCTTTAAGCTCCAAAAGGGCACCTAAATCATCACTTTACTCTACAATGCTCCTGCACCTGAAAACATACCTAATAGACTCCAAAACATATATAAAACTTATAAAAACACATCAATACCATCGCTAAAAGCGGGTCCAAATCATGGTATATCAACTCCCCCAGACTTAACGTTTTGCTTGTCCTCAAGCAAACCATTAGTCTCTTTTGGAAGAAGTTTAAAAAAAACAGTAGGAACTCAATAAAATCTTAGCTCTAGAATCATCACTTCTACTTTGTTGTAAGCCACATCTCATATTACTAACTACAGAAGTACATTATATCATATCCTAGCTTAGCAACCAAATTCATCTAGCCAATCAACGTAAACAATCCTGTCTGCCTTTCCCCTCTCCTGATTTCATTTATGCATAAAATAAAGGTGTAGGCTTTACCTTGGGAGTATCGATCAAAGAACACTTGGATTCAACTCAAACAAGTTTCAGGCATTGGTTGTTTTCTCTCTTTATCCCCCTTCTCTGAATCCCAAACTTTCTTTTCTTTTATATCAATCCCAATGAACAACTAATGTTCATCTTATTGATCTTTCAACTTTTATAGCTTTTTGACAAAGTGTAGGCGAATAGTGGGGTCATAGGTAATGTACCTCTCCCTCGCTTCCACAATGTGTGATCATTCCTTTTATTTAGAATAGTGGGGTCATGGGTAATTTACCTCTCCCTCTGCCTCTTAGGAAATCATCTCAATCTTTTATTTTCTCTTTATTGGATGCCAAAGGAAGGAGAGAAGGAAACCAAATTTTTTGAGACTTTTACCTTCCAGACTTGCATGAGGATTCCGATCCCTTGTATACCAAGCCCCAAGACAAGCGCTAGATGTTAGGTTAGGTTGGAAATCAGCTTTGGTTCTTCCAAACAATCATGAAAAGTGTTGTCATAGGATGAACGGTGATCTACTTTAGCATCTATAGTACTTTCTGCAATCAACAATTCTAAGAATGATGCTAAAAAGTAGTAAGATAAAAAGCAAAATTTTTTTTTTTTTTTTTAAAAATTTTTTTGGAAATATTTTTGTCCCTTTCTTGACTCAATAAAACCAATTTTTGAAAACTTTTTAAAGAGATCAAAAAGGTAAAGTAGCATCAGTAATTCACTCCCCCCAGACTTAAATAATACACTGTCCTCAGTGTATAACCAGTCGAAGTTAGAGCATAAGAAATAATAAATGTGTAACTGATATCGAAATTGTGAACGATATACTTGACCGATGTTCGTATCGATCGATGGTGAGTCACTTCCATCGATCGTCATGGATAGAGTTTTTTTCGGGCGATGTAGACAGGGTCTCATCGGTTGATAGAGGTAGTGATCGTATAGCTATGTTCCTAAAAACAAATAAAAACGAAAGTAATAAGTAAAAATAAAATTAAAATAAGTAAGAAAATACCTAATAGTGGGTTGCCTCCCACTCAGCGCTTATTTAAAGTCATTTAGCTTGACTATGGAGGTATGATGGCTAGTGAGGTGGGTTGCAGGTACTCGTTGGGAAACAAGTATCCTCCTTGTCTTGTGATTCTTCAAACCATGAAGTTAAGAAGCTTCTTGTGGCTTTCTTACTTCGGGTCATACTAGCTTGCAAACCATGGACCTCATAGTGGATTTTCTGTAACCACTCCTCAATGCTTGATACACTGCACTCATGTCTTCCAGTGTTGCTGTAGGTGTTCTCTGGATCAGTACTCATCGGCATGGTATTGAGGTTTTGGGTATGGTGCACAGGCGATAGGGTGGTATCGATCGATCTCGGTGTAGTCCTGTTGATCGATGTGGATGGATGTCCGTCGGTCGATGGGTTTAAAGGCTCGTCGATCGATGCGGATTGTGCAGGTTGGCTCGCGAGCTGGTGCTTGGTGATTTCGATTTCCTGCTGAATATTCTCTACTGTGCACTTCAATTCTTGAACGTCACCTTGTACCGGCCACCAAAATTTGTCGAGTGATCTATGTGCGTCCTCTTCACAGAATTCAACAGATCTGTAGATATCCCTTGTGACTTCTTCAAGTTCTTCTCTGGTACAGTAGTCTGGTGAGGGATTATCGATCGAGGGCTTTTTTCTCTTTGCGAGCGAACTCATTGCCAGACATATTCCATAGTAGTTCTCCTTGAAGTCTCAAGATGGATTTCTCATGTTCTAAGCTCAATCCTGCTATCTCCCAGTTGTGTTCACTGGTTCTTTCATTCAGCATGTGTGTGACCTCTGCTTGTGTGAAGAGCTTGCAAATGGGAACTCCTTTAGTGAACTGTTCAGCATGCTCTGGTAGACAGATACAAGAGCGCTCAAACATTGTGGCTCGATTAAGCAGCTTCTCAATGTCTTCTTTGTGCACATGGATGATGTCACCATTGATGCTTCTTGCATAACCACTCTCATCTCTGTAGACACCAAATTCGTCTTTCTTTTCCCAGAAGAAACGACGAACTTCGTGTTTGAAAGCTCTCTTTCCAAATTCGCGATGTATATCGATCGATGCTCTCTTCCATGTATCGATCGATAGGCGTTGATCTGCTAGATTTGCTGAGTTGGAATGAAGGTTTTCTGCACCATCTTGCTCATGAGGTAGTTGGTGCTGATCGTTCTGGTAGATGTGTGGTTGTATGTAGGGACTGATTGGTCCATTGGCCATCTGAAGGATTTCTGCAACGTCTTCTTGGGATATTGGAATGATTCTTCCATCTAGTGCTCGTGCATGACCTTCTGGATCCCTAAAAATACCATATTCATCCGGAGTTAGTAATGTAAAATTGATTTTATGTGTTTGTACCTTGGATGGTGTAGATGATGTATCGATCGATGGTAGAGCAGGTGCATCGGTCGATCTGTTGAGGAACATGTCGGTCGATGGCTGGTGCTCTGTGTCGGTCGATACGTGTTCTTCATGTCAGATCGCGGACGGTAGTGGTGCTGTGTCCACTTCAAAACTCTCATGATAACTGCTCTCCCAGCTTCCAATCGAGTAATCTCCGTCTCGTGGTTCGTGTGGGACATAGACTTCTGTGCAAAAGGGTTCGTCGCTTGTTGATTCAAAACATCATTTGAGCGATCTGGGTTGGAGCATATCGGTCGATGGAGGAGAGTCTGTATCGGTCGATGGTCCGAAGATGAAGTATGGGAGAGGAAGTCTGACTTCGTCTTCTCGAAGAAATCTATACTCAGTGGCTCGTTCGTCTTCATAATCTGCAGCGTACTCCTCCTGAGTAGTGATGCTAGCTAGCTCGGGCATGTAATGATCGTTCTCCCAATCATTGGTGCCAAAATCGCCGTCTCGAAACTCTTCCTCGATCTTCTGGAATAGCGTATTGATCGATGACCATGTGTAGCCATCGGTCGACGCGGGTTGGTTGGTATCGATCGATGGTAGAAGGCTGCCATCGGTCGATGTGTTTGGATCGGTTTCGTACTCGGCCAGAGAATCATACTTGTGGGAGTCGATTTCACCCTACTGTCAAATAAATCGTAAATAAGGAAACTTCGGGAAAACCCTAAGTTTCCAGAGGAACCGGCTATCTGCGAGAACCGCACAACGAAAATAAGATGACGAAAATACTTAGAATTTAAATGAGAATAAACGAAAATGGAGAGCAAAGAGGTTCTTATTCCGAATCTGCGTTGAACTGGTACAAAAAGAATCGTCGAAAGCGTAAGAACTAGAAAACCCTAATTGAGACGCAGCTCGCTAACAGAAAAACGGAAATATTCCTAATTGCTAGTTTTGGTGGTGAGAGCTCTGAATTTCGTGTGTATGCTTCTGCCCTAGACCTCCTCTTTATATACTC
>CAKOAT010201710.1:0-23121 GCA_932364175.1 Eruca vesicaria subsp. sativa
AAAAAAAAAAAAAAAAAAAAAAAAAACCAAACAACAACAAAAATTCTCTGAAGAGGAAAATAGAAAATTAACAAGAATTGACGCAAAGCCCTAAAATCCCGCCATTGATGCCGGATTCGTACAGTTCTCTCTCTACTAGGGTTGGTGTCTGTCGTTCAAAGGCACACTCTCTCTCTCTCCCTAGGACTTTCAATTAGTAGGGTTTGAAAAAAAGACAATGTTGGGTTAATTAATTTTGCAGTTTCTGGAACTCGTTCTCTATAAATCTGCCTGGATCTGTATCTCTAATAACAAGTACATTTCGGGTCATTCTTTTGTTTCCTTTTGTGATAACAGTCATTTCTTACTACCCAGATCTAGGCTTTTGTTTTTGGTAATTCAGATCTAGGGTTTTGTGTTTCCTCATAATTTTTTTCTAATTTCAAATTTAGCTTTCTATCATTAGGGTTTTATTACAGCTTCGCCGATTAGTAAACTTCACTTTCTCATACTTGTATATTAATGAGAAGAAAACAAAAATCTTGATATTAGTTCTTGTTTTGTTCTTTACCTCTTAACATATATTTTTTTATTAATAAGGAAATTAATCCCATTTTAGTTGTTCCAAATTGACCTTCTTGGCGTTTCCACACTAAAAACAGAAAAATATTTAACTAAATTGATTTCTTACCTAATGTTATTAATTAAAATGTATTATTTCTCACAATTACTCTTTGTTACGTATAATTATTTTACGTTGTTTTTAATTCCGTAAGTATACATTAACATCTTGACAAATATGTAGGCATGGGACCACTTTATTTATGTATACTCCAATCTTTTGTTCTTCGCACATGGTCGATTTTTTGTTTTGTTTCTTTTTACTTTTCCTATACCATTTTTCCTCTGTGAATAATGTGACCTTGTGATTTTAGAATCCTCTGAATTTCCCTTTTGTTATATTTCAAAATATATTTCTCAACCTTGCTAGTGCTTTGCTTATTCAGAAACCATCGTACTATATTCACTAGGCTTGTTCAGAGTTAACGCAAAAATACTTTTGATGCATGTGTTTTTGAATTTCTTTTTGTTGAGTGGTGTTTAAACAATTTACAACTCTATATATTCTCATTGTGTTTTATATGTTTGGCATTGCACTTCACATTATTTTAAGAACATAGACATATTATATGGTCGAGGAATTGATTAGTATGATTAAACATAATATCTATGTTTTTGTCGATTTGTTGATATAAGATATCTACACTGACTTTGTATCATGAAATATTTTTTTAAAAATCATTTAATACATAAATAATGCTCTCTTTTTTTTTTTAATTATTCGTAGAATTTTATTTCTGTCATTTTACTATATGATTGTCTAATAGTTTTTCTTGTCGAGTTTAAATAAATTTACCCTATGTTTTACTATGTGTTGTTTATTAGGTAAAATATTTAGACATTCATATAGAATAGTCATATTGCACAAAATTTAGATCTCCATAAAATGACAGGTCGAATCGGATTTAATCAAATTGATTGTGTAATTGTCATTTTCTTATTTGACTCTTTATATAAACATATACATGTTTTGTTGGTCTATACTGGTTGATACAAGACAAACACATAAGACATATACATAAATATTATTCGTTTGATTTTCTTTATGTACTTATTAGTTTTTTCCAAAAACTTTTTGGCTGTTTCAATTTTTTTTATTTACTCAATTGAATCTATTCTTGTCACTTCACAGAATTTCAAAGTGATCGTCTTCTTGCTGAGGCTATTAAAAACGGTGAGTGACCAATATACTTTTAGCATACAAATGGAACACGAAGACATTAGTGGAAACGTATTGTAATATATACTTCTTATTGTCTCAACATATATAACTTATTGTTAATATATGAGAACAGTGTGAACATCAAGTTCATAATCGTACTTTTGTTGTTTTTATCTGTTGTTCTACCCAAAAGTGCTATAAATCAAATTCAATATATTTACAAGTACGCAATTATAGTTTGGGTATATCCTTGGTCTGGGTTGAATGAAACTAACTCTCAAAAAGAAAATAGCTTCACTTCATTTAAAATCACAATTAAAGTCTATTTAAAAAAAGTGATCATAACCTCTCTGACGAAGTAATCTAAGACCATTTAAAGCCAGTTACAAAAAGAAAACGAAAAACAATTTAGACTCAGTATGAATTTGTGTGTAAACTTAAACATGATAGTGATCACAAGCCCTTTGATTAGTTGCACCATTTAATTAAGTTAATAACCTTGAAATTAAGGTTTTTAAATGTTTTGATTATTGACGTCCCGGAGCCGTAAAGAGATTTAGTAGAAACTAGAAAGTGATAGTGAATTACATGATGAATAATAACTTACAATTTTCACAAATTTTGTTTTGTGATCTTATCAATTTTTGTATTCCTGAAGGCAGACGATAGTCAACAAACTCAACACACATTTATTATATTAAAAAATTCGTTTGAATACTATGCATATCATAGTTAATGTTCCACTCAATATAGAAAATACATTGATTATTTTACATCGATTTAATATGTGACATTAAAATGAAGAAGAAAAGTCTTCATATAAACTTAAGATTCACAAACATATCTCAGCAACTAATTATTCGAGAAATTGACTGTTAATCGATATCAGCACATATTATGGTAGTGGTACATGAGGTCTCTTGGTTTCCCCATGAAGTGATGAAGATCCGTAAACAGCTGCTGCTACAAGGTACGTAACCAAACAAATAAATCAATGAAATTTGGCAAATACATAATACTGGTCAGTAAAAACGGCATCATTCAAATTTGATGTGAAACTATATGGTAATGAACTAATGATTAGCAACCAACTCTCAAACCATAAAACCAACTGCCTAATAGTAAAACATAAAACGAACTCCTAAACTAATTTCTTATAACATTAATTATCTCGTTGGTACTTTGGAAAATTGAAATAGCCTATGAACTTGAATGGAGTAACAAACAAAACTCTTAAAATTAATAAATGTGACTCGTACATAAATCAGGTACCTCTATGGAACTAGCTGCCCCTTGGCTGCGATGGTGATTAAGCACTGGAAATGATGAATTCATTTTGTTGATCATATCATAAGACTCCGACATGTGACCTTTTTTATCCACCACAAATCCATTGCAAACTTCCAAACCATCGTTCTTGCAAAGAAGCTCTTGGATCTCTTCTTGGCAGGGCGTTGCCTCAAAAGAATTGCAATACACATAGCTTTTATTATTCTTTACTATCTCATCGTGATGATTATTATGAGCTTCTTCGTCGAAAACATTTACTTGTGATCTTCTCTTCATCATCTTCTCCTTTGTTCTATCTTTTGCTCTCTCTCTTGCTTTCACTCTCTCTTCCTTAGACAACTTCTTCAAAATGGGTGTTCGCGGATGCAACATCTTTCTCTTCCCCCTCATCGATCTCCCATTATCCACCTTATTTTCTCTTGTTTCTAATGCAAACCGATCAATACAAATCAATAATTTTAAAAACTATAAGAGTTTCCTCTTATGAGAATCTTTGATAGGAAACTGAAATGATATAATTGTAAAACAGTAGGCTACGTTTAACGCACGTACCGCTCGAGCTGGTATTACTGCCTCTATCCTCGACTATGGATGCAAATTTGCATAGATCAGACGACGTGTGCATTGATCCTAACACCGGTCCTTGATTAAAATGGAAAGTTACAATTTCACAGTAAGCATGAAGAAGACCAAACTTTTCATAAAAGGTCTAGAAAAGAATGTATATTTACGGGTTTGATACTCCTCGGCGCCATGGTTAAACTGGTTAGAAAGGCTGCTCATGATCTTTATGATCTCGGGCTTGGCTTGTGTGAGCAACCATTCAACGGTTTTGCTGGCTTTGTCGAATCCAAGCATGTCTTGTAAGCCGAACAATTCTCTGGCGACATCTAGCGAGAGTCTCATCCTACGATCTCTTGTCCCTTTCGCAGTTTTGATCTTGCTGTGCCGGTCCGTTCTACATGGTCGTTTGACTTTATTCATTTTTGGGTCTTGAGAAGTTGAGGCTCTCTGGGAATCTTCTATGTGGGTGGTTATGGTTTCCGAGGGCTCAACGAGAGATTCTCCAATAGGGTTGTTCAAGGGAAGAAATGATGGATGATGATGATGGTCATTGGTGGTGATGGTTTGGTTATCATAATGGGCATTGTCATGTGGGTGGAAAGAGGAGGGGAGGGCCAAATCGGATACGAATTCGAATTGAGAAAAAAGAGAAGGTGCTTGTAAGAATTGATTATGATGATGATGATGGTCAAGATGATTGTCTGATGTGTTGGAGTTGGAGTGAATGAAGATATCGTTAATGGAAGAACAAGGGCTAAAAGGGAGTAGTGGCTGTGAGGAATAATGGTCATTATAAGTGAATAACATGTAGTCTTCACTGATGGTGGTAGTAGTACTGAAAGACCTGTTGTTGTTCATTTCTTTTTGAAGCAACAAAATTAAATTAAAAACCCCTACAACAAATTTTTGAGAAGGACACTTGTAATAAAACCTTCTTCACACTCCAGAAAAAGAGACGATAATGAGAGAATAAAATCAAAGAAAAGATTACTGTGACACTGACGAAGACAATCGAAATTTACCGAAAGAGAAAAATATACCTTTCTTCCTAAGCCTGCAAAATCAAGAAAATGAAAGAAAGAAAGAACAGTAGTAGAGATTAGTACAATATGTCTTTGTTCAAGAGAATCTATGTTTGAATCAAAATGTGTATAGTGAGAGAACGAGAGTACCTTTACTGAAGTAAAAGACTGATGGTTGAGAAAGACAACACAGGCAAGGTACTTAAATGAGTCTATGTGCTATGAATTAGAATGGAGAGAGAGAAAGGGAGAGGGAGAGAAAGAGACCTGTAGACATGAAAATGAGGAAGGAATGACATCCATTTGGAGGAAACTATACGTTTTGAAGAGGAAATTATTTATTTCTTTGCTTAATATCTTCTTTTTAGCATTAAAAATAATATGACTTATATAATAAAGTAAAAAAAATTTTCACCATAAGAGAAAAAATGTCACTTGGCATTTACTCTTGTTGTGATTTTTTTTTGTTTTTGGAATGAACTAGATATGGATTGGAGCATATGTTTTGTATCTTTTTTGTTGGCCCATTAAAATGTATGACAGAATTAATGTCACTTTCTGAGTTTCTTGAATTTTTTTTTTTGAAACCTCCTGTTAGCACCGCCGATAATCTCAACATTACGTTTCCAATTTTGCATTAATAAGCTTTGCGTCTTAACTTCACTAACCCCACTCCTCCCACTCTGATTATTCATTATGTCTCATCATCCTGGCGTAACCGACGGAAGATCCAACTATTGGACCATTTGCTCATGTTCTGGGAAGCTATGAATGTGAAGAAAGGCAATGACCAAATGAGTCTTGACATGCCACTTATTGACGAGAAGGTAATCACGTTTGTCTCCTGTTACTCCTAACCATGATAACATATATTTCGATTGTCTGATTTTTTTGTTTTACTTTGTTTCAACAGTCAACCCTTATGCAAGGATCTGTTAGTGTGAATAGTCTTCTCAAGTTAAGAAAATTCAATTCTAATCGATACTGGATCTTACACGCAAGAAGTCTGCCGTTTTTCTTCTGATGTGCATCTCATTGTCGAGCTAAGACATAATCTCACTGATGCTGTCTTTTTTTTGACAAATAAGCTAACCGGTTATGTCATAACATTTCAAGATTGTATTTTTTACTATTCTTTGAGTTATGAGATGATTGGTGCTTTTGCTGAGATCCGTGAGTGAGTAATTGACTGACGATTTGTTTTCAGTTTATTATATTGACTGAACATGTAATTAACTGATTGATTTTACTTACTTACAGTACTCTTCTGTTCTTGTACCATTCTGCAACACTACGTCATGATGTGTTGGGTTAGGTATGTTTTTTAACAAATTTTATAAACACTAGAAACTCTTGGTTCATCTTTTGTTTTGGTTATTCAACTCTTGGTTCATCTTTTGTTTTGGTTATTCAATGTGTCAATTTGTGAATGCTGGAAACACCTACGAATCTCTTCCTTTACAACTACCTGCATTACAACTTTTATGACTAAGAAGAGAGGTTGAGACTGGAATATTAAAAAAACTGGCGCGTAGCGTCGACATACTACTAATATATATATATATATATATATATCATTTTGTTTTCGTGAAAACTTGATAAAGTTTCAGTGTTATTTAGTTCTAAGGATTTAAAAATAAACTGAACCATGGCTTTGTTTATGTTCTTAGATTTCTTTGAGATATTTCATCATTAAAAATAAATAAGAATTTAAGAAGTCTGTGATAGATTATTGACAGCTATCAAGAATTAACTAAAGTTTATATATATAGACCTTGATATGATTTTAAAATATGTCTAATAATAGTTAGCTTAAAATAAGCACAGTTAGAGATGGATTTTACCCGGCTCCATATCCGATTCGAGAATCCGGTCCAATACCTTATAAATACACAAAGAGACAATGGGCCTATGTAGGTCCAAGGCCCATTACAAGATCAAGAAACGGATAATGCCAAGTTGACACATTCAAACTAAGGTATAACAAAATCAAAGCATTGAAGATAACCATAAAAGTACCTGATACTCGCCGGACTTCACGTTACCGTTCAATCTGCTGTCAGATATCTATAAAAGAAAGACCAAAGAAATCAAGAGGGGGATCCAAGGGCTTCTAAAGCAACACTATAATTTCCATACATACATACATACATCCTTCCTTTTTTTTAAATACCTTTTGTATTCATATTCGTGTTCTGTTTGCATTCTTCATCAAATACACTTTGTCATACGAAATCATCAATATACAGTCTTATATACATGCCTTCTTAAACACATAATCTAAACCCTAAACCTAGTTTATGAAGTGGATTTGAGATCCAACAAACATTCCTCTGTAGGGCTATTTTCACATAATATAATCATATATGCTATCAAACTAACTTTTGGTTATAATTAATCAGATAGTAAAATCAATGAAAGGATCTATGTAATATGGTGATTTATTTAGACAAATTCTATCAGCCTAATTATATAATTAACATATTTTAGTCAATAAAGATGAAGATATAATAATAATAAGGGAAGGCAATGAGATTTAGAATCACTGACACTGAAAACTAACAAAAAAAATTAGATAGAAGTTTTTTTGTATATTATGAGAGAGAATTATAAAATTTGGACACACAATCAATATAAAATAAACAAAAATTCAATAATATGCAAAAATGGGTGCATAAATTTCGAAAGGAATAAAAAATAAAGTGAGGAATTATAGTTTAGTGTTAATGAAATGAGAGGTAGTATAAAATTTAAAGTGATTGCATCCAAAATGAGAGATTCTTATAAAAAAAAAATGGTTGAGTTTTGCTAAAAAAAATAAGCCAATTCCAAGCAGAATTTCCGACGAAAAATCTTGTCTGAAATTGATGACAAAACTAAAATATTTGATTTCGAACATAAATCCATCAGGAATCTGTAAAAAACTTCGAGCGGATTCCCAATGGAAACCCAAAAATTTGACTTCCAGTGGAAAGTCAATTTAGAATCTTGAAAAAATAATAGTTTAGGGGTTAATGGTCTCAAAAAAATTAGTAAGTCATATGATAAGTGTAAGAAAATTTTGAACGTAGTGAACACTCAATATTTTTTCCAAAATAATTTCACTCATAATTAACTCGATTTAATCATAAGCTCAAGGAAATATTATATGTAGTACATAAACAATTAACAGAAATCATTGATAACTTTTTTTTCATCAAACGGCTATTTTATTACTCAAACTTGAGGTGGCCTGGGAAACCAGACCGAAATAGAACAACCAATGTAATACATACTCCTGTAAAATGACCTTGCTATCTTAGCTAACGAATCAGACGATACATTTCTAGCACGAGGAATATAAGCAATCGAAAACTCCATGAATCTATCCTTTAGCCGTGAAAACTCCTGCAACTCAGTAAAAAAATTTGGCCATGCTCCTGGATTCTGGGTCATCGTGACTAAGTCCTTGCAGTCACTTCCATACGCCTGACACGTCGACGTCTGCAGCATGCACTCCATTGCCCACAACATGGCCTCCAATTCCGAGTGTAGTGATGAGATTCTACTGCTCTGTTTTTATGTACCTAGAAGTTGGATTATTCCATTCGAATATTTCCATGTCCACCCACAACCACTGAAGAGTGCGTCATAAATCCATGATCCATCATCCATCAATCATGCATCTCCCTAAATCATCATGCACTAAAATAATAAATTTAATAAATAAAAATATTTATATAACTTCTATATTACTTCTTTAAATATATGTATATATATATGCATATAATGGATCAGATCAGATATCTGTTCCTAAAATATTAGTATTTGTGATTTACTTCGTTTTTTATGGATATTTCATTTTAGTATATGTTTTGTTTCGTAGAGTTACGAGTATCTGAATTTTCCGGTTCGAATCGAATCAAAATTTATGGATATTTTAACCAGTCCTGGTTATGGTGAATTCAGAGCATCTTGAAATTTATTTGTGTTACTTTTCAAAATTCTTTGAAATACCTTGAATCATTAGAATAGTAATGTCTTAAATAACTAATGCAATTATATTGAATATTGATTAGACATTCATAAATATTATAATCACTAACACCAGATTTTAAAGGATTCTATAACAGTTTGCAACTAGAATAACAGTTTTTCAAAAAGGGCAGCCCCTTTTCCATACGTCCAATTATTTAAATCCAATTGGTGTTCAAATAGCAAAAAAAACAATCACGAAAGCATTGAAAACGTTGTCTTTGTTTTGACATAGCATTGGCAAGACAAGAAGAAAAAGAGAGGTAAGGATCTCTCTAACTGCACGAAAAATTAGAATCCCTCATCAATTTTCAAAGTTTCTTCAATGAAATTTCTTTTTAATAACTACAGTTCAAGTAACTCACAAATACTCTTATTCCGATGAGAATCTATTCTGGAAGGGTGAGAGATTAGATGTTACTCCTAGAGTAAAATGATAAACAATTTCCATCAACAAAATAAGATGGTACTATCTTTCAGCAACTAACCAATAAAGTGCAAACAGAAGTACAAAATCTGAACTAGCAGTGGTAGTCTAGTAATGTTCAGAGAAATAAACTTTATATGGTGAATTTTGGTTTGAATCCCGTTGATCATAGGGATATGGATTATTGTTTTCGATTCATTTGAATGCCATTGAAAGAACCTATACATGGGGTTAGATATGTGTCTTTAATAGATATGATGTAAACCTTTTTTCTCAAAACAAAAATACAAAATTCAAATAACAAATTTTTACCCAAAAAAACTACTTACAAAAGTACAAAAACATATTCATTTATTAGTATTCGTGATAACGACGCTTAATTTTTTTTAAAATGATTTTATATCAATCTGTGACAACGAGGCTTAAAGACAAAGATTAAAGTTCGGATTTGAATGTCTGGCTTTGCATCAAGAAACCCATCCGTTTTAAGACCATAGTTTTCATTTTTCATTAATAAGATAAAATTAAATTGTTTAGAAGATTAGAATATTTTTAATATATATTTCTCAATGAGTTTTCGCTATTAAAAAGAGAGAAAAGAGAAAATTGTTTTTTTGAAATACAAAACTCTCAAAAACTTTTAAACACTTGATTTTATAAATTAATCACTTGTGTT
This sequence comes from Eruca vesicaria subsp. sativa, assembly GCA_932364175.1. NCBI lineage: Eukaryota > Viridiplantae > Streptophyta > Magnoliopsida > Brassicales > Brassicaceae > Eruca > Eruca vesicaria. Next base: position 9,756 of record CAKOAT010201710.1, read on the forward strand.
TATAAAACAATATTAAATTGTATTAAAAATATATACTTATTAAAAAACTAATAATGATTTTCATGAACTGGTCCAATTGGAGAGTAGAATTATGAAGTTACAAATTGGAAGACAGCCCGTGGCAGTGTGAAACCCTAAATAAGAAAAAGAAGCTGCAATAGTTTTTCGGAAGAAAATAAAAAGCTTTGGCTCTATCTGTTCAGTATGCCATGAGCGACCAACCTTTATTTTCTTTTGACTCTCTCATACATGTCGCTTTCGCTAAAAAGAGAACATCTCTCTGTCATGCTTATCTTGTAAGCTTTTTGTATCACTATTTTTCCTTCCCTTTTCACTATTTTTCCGCACACATTTAAGTTATGAAAAGATTTAGCATATATATCTCTTTTACAGACAGAAAAGATAATTTTTTTTTTAAACTTAGAAAAGAGAATATTAAGAGTTAATGTGTCAACTTAACATTTAAAGGTGAGTTATAGTTGCTCAAAAAAATAGGTGAGTTATATAGTGAATTGGTGAGGTGTATAATTTTCTTTTGGTATTATTTGTGTCACACACATAAATAATTTATCAGATATTTGACATGATGGTACGTGTGGTAAAGATTCTATAAATTAATAATATTGAGATTAAAATATATTATTATACAATTACTAATTTACAAAAAAAAATCATTTTTAGATTTTCTGTTTTAAGATATTTTTTTCTAAACTAAAAAAAATATTTTTAGTGTATATACATTAATAATTTATTTTTGAAATTCAACATTTATATTGATTTTATTATTATTTGGTATATATAAAATATGTTTCATGAAATTCACCTAGTCTTCTGAAGCAACATAGACGGTTATAGAGCCGTTCTCTTTTGTTTGACGGTGCACTAGCCTCAGTTGACTTTTCACCCCTCTTCAAACCCCTTTCATTAGGGTATTACAACGTCTTTTTAGACTATTTGAAGCTCTCCCGAACTGTGGTTTGAAGGAATCAAGTGAAGATTATCCGTGGATCTCTCTTTCGAGCTAGTCTCTCCTTTTAACACTTCTATTCTATGTTTTATTGTCGTTATGTTATTGTTGTTCATTTTACCGTTGAGCTTACCTCCGGTTGTAATGTTTGAAACACTTTAGTCTTGAATTAATGAAATTTGTGTTACAAAAAAAATATATTTTTCATAGAATTTAAATATGTTTTAGGAGTGGGATATCCAATTTTAGTGGGTATATTTTTATTTAGTTTTGTCTTGTTATGTTTGTATGTAAATATAATTTATAATTCTTATGACAATAATAATATTTTTAAGAATTTGTATCCTAATTTATATTACTAATAATACATTGAATGAGGGTATTTTTCAAATGGAAATTTGTATAAACAAATTATCATACTAAAATTATGATTGGCTCACTGAAATTTTTATGACAACATTGACTAATATTTCTATGTAGTTAATTTGATAAAGTTATGTTAACCAATCCCTAGTGAAAATGAATTAATTTATAAAATTTGAATGTGATTTATATTATAAATACATATATGATATTAGATAAAACAGAAAAGACATGTTGTTGATATTACATAAACTGATTTCTTATTTCAAACCTATTTGGTAGGATAAGCTTGATTGTGGCTTTAGTTTTAGTTTTTTTCTGTATTTATTTATTTCTTTGCATTTTTTTCGACGTGTCTCTTTCTTTTAAACAAAAAAACTCAAAATAGTTATTATAAATATTTTTTTTAAAATTATTTGGACATGTAAAATTATTGGACCGGCACTGCAGCTTTAAAAGCTATACTTATCAGGACACTATATTTTGAAAAAAAAAAAAAAATCAGGACACTATACAAATTACGTACGCTAATACAATACATGATATATGCAGGTATACATATACACTGCTGGAACATCATAAACTTGAGAGTTACGTGCAAAGATGAAACACTCGTTGTAAATAAAATCTGCTTTTTGATCATCCATTGTTGCTCACTCTTTCCATTTATACATGCCGCCTTCGAATCCCATGCTCTCTCTCTTTTTTTTATCTCTCTCCCTCTAGGCCTGCCATTATCAGGAGGACCACATGACTATAATGGAAGGACTCGCTGGATTCTTCTAAGGGTTGCTTTCAATTTTTCTTTCTCATACCCCATGAGGAAGACAGCTACATATATCACAATTTTAGTTTTTTTTTTCTGTGAAACAATTTAAGTTTTTTATAGTGAGACTCGAAATTAAAGTTTCAATCTTCGGTTAGTTTTTGAATCCTTTTTTCTTACAAAAGTGGCCATTGATTTTTCTTTTCCGTGAGTGCTTTCACTATGTGTTATATTAGCTACCGTCTGTTCCCAATTTCTTTGGTTACAAATCTGAGTCACTCATTATCATTCTCGAAAGTACATAATTCTTTTATATTTGTACGATCTTTCTTGAGATGATAATGAATAATTTACTATATGTAGCAAAGAGATTCAATGTTCTTAGATTACAATTCATTTGGAAAATTTTCTTTCAGGGCAATGTATTCTGCAAAATTATGTGTGCTTGTCTCCACTTTTCTTCATAAGAAAACTCAATTTTGACTTCTTCCTTCCATTTTCTTAGAACTTTTTTTTTGTTTGTATAGACTATTCTTAAATTTTATTTTTTGGGATACCAAAATAAGATAAAATTTCTATAAGATTATAAGAAATCGTAGCTAAATTTTGATAATAATAAATATCAAAATTTCTTCAAGTATTTTTTAAATGTAAAACTAAATAAAAAATTATCCAATTATTTTAAAGGAACTACCTTTAACAAATTGGTTCCTGAGGACTTAATTTGAACTTACTATTTGGGTAAAAAAATTGATTGGTTGACTAAATCGGTTAAAAATATATTAGTTTGCAAAAATAATTTACTATTTCGATTACAACCTCTTAAATACTCCTGTATTATTTAAGTTGGTTATGTCATATTAGTTTATAGGAATAAAGAGAAACGATTTTACCTCTATCGGATGTAGGTGAGCGGAATTGGTGGTGCTTGCCCCCATGAAAATTTTAAATTATTTATAACATGTATGAAATTTAGCCTTGTTTTCTATGTTTATATTTGATTTGCCCCCAAGTAAAAATTACATTTTAATCTTGTGTTTTATGTTTATATTTGATAAACAAATTAAAATCCTAGCCACTGATTCCTCAAATATTTTAATTTTAATGAGAATAGAACACATTATCGCGACAAACTTAATGGGTGAGTAAGAAGTTGATGTACAGCTTTAGGGATAGCGAGAAGATAGAGTTATAGCCTATGTTCCTACTTTCACGCTTAAGTTAAGGAGATTTGACAACACCAAATTTTCATATTCTTATTACTTTTAAGAAATTAAACAACTTAGCAATCTAGAGACAACATATCGATCAGGATTATGTAGGATCAGTTACGAAGAATCCTAATATTCGAATAGAAACATATTTTTAACTGTAATATATATATATATTGGTTTGTAAAATATATTACAGTTAAAAATATATTTTGTACCATGTATGAATTGCCATACCTCATAACATCATATTTTAATATGGTTTGTGTAAAGTTTAAACTAGATCGATGGATAGTATATTTTCATATGAAGCATATATACTGCAAGGGACCGCGCTCAATAAAAAAAAGACGCAAGAAAGAATCTTGAGACCACTACTATAAACATATCCAAATTAGATTATGATTTTATCTACTCCTAAGAATTTTTTTCCTATATATACCAAGGGTAAAAGTATAGTTCAACGTTTCCTTTTTATTTTATTTTTTTAAACACGTAGTTCAGTGTTTCCTAATAGACTAATATTATAGATAACAAAATCGAACCAGATAATTCTATCCATCGATTAAGCCTTGAAAATGACGGATGGTTTTACTTTTGGTTTGGATGATGGGCTTGATATTTATTAAACGTGTTCTAATTGGAACTTAGTGTTCTTAAAAGTTTGATGTCACACAATGTCGATATGGGAAAGACATAACAAACTATGTTTTGTCATTTCAATTGCATATATATATACATATATATCAAAAATGTATAGGTAAGTGATATATGTTGTATGCACGCACACATATATGATACATAGTTTGTGTGTTATATCATGGCTTATTTAGGTTGGCTGTACTCTATAAAGTTTTTGCTATATCATCATTACAAGAAAATGGGGACACTTTGTGATGTGATGATAATATCTTCTGTCAATAACATTTTCCCTAGCTAATAAAAATAAACAACACAATATTTACTTTTAATCTGAACATCCATTCCCTTACTTTAACTATGTGAGAATTAAGATGCAAGTAAAGGTAATTAAAAATGTCACATGATATTATATTCTTACGATCTAATTCACTTTGTTTTACACAAAAAACTTACAATAGCAAATTTTTAGACGTATTTACTTTCAATACCATCCATAAGATTTTGGGAGTTAATTTGAAAGTGATGTAGATGTTGTAGAAAACCATTTTTTGTCATTTTTATAAAGGAATTATACTCTAGCATTTGTTTAGTGATTTCATTTTTTTCTATCGTTTTTATTTATTGCTTTCAATTTTCTTTAAAAATAAAGTTATGACGGAAAAAATAAAACCACCTTAAGAAAACTCACATCCTGCTTTCTAAATCTAAAAACATAAACTACACCCCTTCCCGATCAACCCCTAATATGATCAAAATCATTTTAATATATTTCAAAATAAAGAATGCAACTTATAAAGACAAATAGGGAATCAACAAAACAAAATAAAGAAAGAAAAAGAAGGAATATACCTACCTGAATAAATGGAACCATAAATGACATAAAGATAAGTTCATATGACTTCTGCGGCTCATCAAAGTCCCCTATATCGCCAATAATAGTGCTTTTTAGTACAATACAAACCATCATCCACTTCCCTTTGTCCAAAGTTCTCCAACTTATATAAAAATTACAGAAAATAAATTATCTAGACAATGATATGTGAATATCTACCATTATCCAACCAATTTTGTCACTAATCATGTCTCTAAAAAGAAATGAAATATTTTCCTCTTCTGCTCGAAAGTTGTGGATTTGTGATTTCGGTAATAAATGAAAGTAATGAACTACACTAGACAGATGTTATTTAGCCCAGTAAGCCCAATATAAGTATATGGGCTTTATTAAAATGGACCACCACGCGTGTCGCAAAGAACGTTTTTCACGCGCCGCCGGGAAAAGTTGCCGCCAATCATTTTCCCGCCAAACTCGACACCATAACTTGCCTCGAAAAGCCGTCTCTTTCTATTCCAGTCGCTTCATATTTGCTCCTTAGTCGCAGAACACAGCGAAAGGATCTTGCTTTATCTTCCGATGGAGGGTAACTTCGAGGAGACGAACAAGCTCCCGGAGCTTAAATTAGGTATTCTAAAACCCTAATTTCTTTTGCTTTCTCGTGTTAGAATTTCAATTTTGGTTTGTGGGTTTGACTAAAGTTTCTTTCTTTTAACTTTGAAGATGCTAAGCAGGCTCAAGGGTTTCTCTCCTTCTTCAAAACCCTACCAAATGTAAGTCTCCTTGTGCTTCAATCATCTCTAGGGAAAACAGATAAGATTAGGGATTCAAGCAAATGTATTCACTGGAACTATGCTTATGTTGGGTTTTGATTGGTCTTTTGCTTACAGGATTCGAGAGCTGTTAGGTTCTTTGATCGCAAGGTGAGTTCTGAAACCACAACTTTTGTAACTTCTCACTGGTCTCTAGACTTTTTGATTAAATGCATTTTTGTAGGATTATTATACAGCTCATGGGGAGAACTCAGTGTTCATTGCACAGACTTATTATCATACAACCACTGCTCTACGCCAGATTGGGACTGGAGTAAACGCTCTTTCAAGCGTTAGCATTAGTAAGAACATGTTTGAAACTATTGTTAGGGATCTTCTCCTGGAGAGGAATGATCATACCGTGGAGCTTTATGAAGGAAGCGGGTCGAATTGGAGGCTTGTGAAAGCAGGTTCTCCTGGAAACATTGGAAGTTTTGAGGATGTTCTGTTTGCAAACAACGAGATGCAGGACACACCTGTTGTTGTCTCCTTGTTTCCGAGTTTTCAAGAGAGTAGATGTGTTGTGGGGATGGCTTATGTTGATCTCACCAGGCGGATTCTTGGACTAGCTGAGTTTCTTGATGATAGTCGCTTCACTAACTTGGAGTCTTCTCTTGTTGCTATAGGCGCAAAAGAATGTATCTTTCCAGCTGAGTCTGGCAAATCAAATGAATGCAAAAGTTTGTATGAGTCTCTGGAGAGGTGTGGTGTGATGACAACAGAGAGAAGTCGTCAGGAGTTTAAAGGAAGAGATTTGGATTCTGATCTAAAGAGGTTGGTGAAGGGGAATATGGAACCTGTTAGAGATTTGATCTCTGGGTTTGAGCTTGCGACTCCTGCTCTTGGTGCATTACTCTCGTTCTCTGAACTTCTTTCTGACGAGGGTAACTATGGGAACTTCACAATACGCAGATATGATATCGGCGGATTCATGAGACTTGACTCTGCAGCTATGAGGGCGTTGAATGTGATGGAGAGCAAAACCGATGCAAACAAGAACTTCAGTTTGTTTGGTCTCATGAACAGAACCTGTACTGCAGGGATGGGTAAGAGACTGCTTCATATGTGGCTCAAGCAACCTCTCGTGGATTTGAATGAGATTACGATGAGATTGGATATAGTTCAGTGCTTTGTTGAAGAAGCTGGGTTAAGACAAGATCTTAGACAGCATCTGAAGCGTATCTCAGATATTGAGAGGCTTGTGCGGAGTCTAGAAAGAAGAAGAGGTGGTTTACAGCACATTATCAAACTCTATCAGGTACTAAAATTTGCACTTCTTACTGATGTATCAATGTTCTTAAGTTTCTATGATTATTAATTCACTTTTCATCTTCTCTGTGCAGTCAACTATAAGGCTTCCGTTTATCAAAACATCACTGCAGCAGTACACCGGAGAGTTCTCATCACTCATCAGCAAGAGATACATGAAAAAGCTTGAGGCCTTAACAGACGCTGATCACCTCGGCAAGTTCATTGATCTAGTAGAGTACTCTGTAGATCTTGACCAGCTAGAAAATGGAGAATACATGATATCTTCAAGCTACGACACCACATTATCATCTCTTAAAGATCAGAAAGAATTGCTGGAGCAGCAGATATACGAACTGCACAAAAAGACAGCTATAGAACTTGATCTTCCGGTAGACAAGGCTTTAAAACTTGACAAAGCAGCGCAGTTTGGGCATGTGTTCAGGATCACGAAGAAGGAAGAGCCCAAGATCAGGAAGAAGCTGACGACACAGTTCGTGGTGCTTGAGACTCGCAAAGACGGAGTGAAGTTCACAAACACAAAGCTTAAGAAACTTGGGGACCAGTACCAAAGTGTTGTGGATGATTATAAGAGCTGTCAAAAGGAGCTCGTTGATCGTGTAGTTCAGACTGTGGCCAGCTTCTCCGAGGTATGTTTAGTTATTCATGTTTAAGTATTGCACAGTTAGCTACCTTGAATCATATAAAATGTGTATTGTATGGTTTAGGTGTTTGAGGAGTTAGCAGGGTTGCTCTCTGAAATGGATGTTTTGTTAAGCTTTGCTGATTTGGCTGCCAGTTGCCCTACTCCATACTGTAGACCAGAAGTCACCTCTTCGGTTAGTACAACGTCAAGTTGATTTGATTGTTTCCGTTCAAAAATTTACATAGTTTTCCTTTTTGTTTTATTCATTGCAGGATGTTGGAGATATTGTACTAGAAGGAAGCAGACATCCATGCGTAGAAGCTCAAGATTGGGTGAACTTTATACCAAACGATTGTAAACTTGTAAGTATTGTAACATAAAGCAGATAGGTTTTGTTTTTCTTTATGTCCCTATTTTGACTTGAAGCAATTCCCTTGTCAAAATCAGGTGAGAGGGGAGAGTTGGTTTCAAATAATAACAGGGCCTAACATGGGAGGGAAGTCTACTTACATTCGTCAGGTTGGTGTGACTGTTCTGATGGCTCAAGTTGGTTCGTTTGTTCCTTGTGATAAAGCTTCAGTATCCATCAGAGACTGTATCTTTGCCCGTGTAGGAGCAGGCGATTGTCAAGTGAGTTTAACTCCCTGCTTCTTTGTTACTGAAACTACTGAGTTGTGCAAACCTATTAAGTTCTTTTTTCACTTTCATGTTTTAGCTGCGTGGAGTGTCTACTTTCATGCAAGAAATGCTTGAAACCGCTTCGATATTAAAAGGAGCTACTGATAAATCACTGATAATAATCGATGAACTGGGCCGTGGAACATCAACATATGATGGTTTTGGTTAGTTTTAACTGCAACGTGTCTTCTTTTATTTTGAATTTTTAGTTAATCTGCTGTTAACATTATCTTGGTGACTATGTCAGGTCTAGCATGGGCTATATGTGAGCATCTGGTTCAAGTGAAGAAAGCCCCTACTCTGTTTGCTACTCACTTCCATGAACTTACTGCCTTGGCTCAAGCAAACTCTGAGGTTGCAGGTAACACTGTTGGTGTTGCGAACTTCCATGTCAGCGCACACATTGACACAGAAAGCCGAAAACTCACCATGCTTTACAAGGTTTGTCTTTAGTCAAACAGCATCAACTTCTTCCCAAAATGAACTGAATCTTAGAATTCATCCTTTAGTAAAAATGTCTCTCTGGTTGAGTTTTTTAGAAAGATGAAATTATATTGTTGTGATGTCTGTGTTTGTGTCTGGTTAGGTTGAACCAGGGGCATGTGACCAGAGCTTTGGGATTCACGTGGCTGAGTTTGCAAATTTCCCTGAAAGCGTAGTGGCGCTTGCAAGGGAGAAAGCTGCAGAACTGGAAGATTTCTCCCCCAGTGAGGTTAGGATCCGTTTGTCTCATTTTGTATCTAAGAGTTTTGACGAAGATTGACAAATTATTGTGTGGTGTTGTGTTGCAGGAGAGAGGGAAGAGAAAGAGCAGAGAAGATGATCCAGAGGAAGTATCAAGAGGGGCAGCAAGAGCTCACAAGTTTATAAAAGAATTTGCAGAGATGCCACTTGATAAAATGGAGATAAAAGATTCACTTAAACGCGTACGTGAGATGAAAGAAGAGTTAGAGAAAGATGCTGTGGACTGCCACTGGCTCAAGCGCTTCCTCTGAAACAGCCTTTGCAATTCACCTCCAGTTGCTTTTGTTTCAGTTCTATCTTTGTAAATTCTCTCTCTCGGCTTTTGTAGGACTTGTACTAGTTGTTTTGGGATTAGGTGGGTGAAGAAAAAAACAACATTGCGTTTTGTTGATCTTTTTTAGGGAAAGCTTTCAGACAAAAACATCAGTTCATTTTTGAACAGAATTGAGATAATATCTAGATCGGTTCCTGCAATGAATAGTATTCTCGTGGTACCACAAGATTTGAGTTTGAATACAAATAGCACAAAGGCAAAACCAAGAACCACATAAGAATCATCCAGAAGTCTCATGACCAAGAAGAGGGCGACGACTTGCATCATCTGCTGGGGTCTCACGACCAGAAGGAAGAGGAGTCATCAAGAGGAGGAACATCTCCCACCGCACAGTTCACCTAACATCTGTGTCATTCGAGAATAACCAGTCGGAGTCACCTGAAAGTAAAGAGTAAAATTTATGTTCTCTTAAATAAACAAATTGATTCAAAAAAGTTGTCAATGATAGCCCTAGAATATAAAGATTACATCACAGCATCCTAGTGGGTCTCCTCTAGCTGCATCAAATCCTGCTGATACGATGACATAATCGGGAGAGAATGCAGAAGCTGCCAGGGAAGGGTTCAGTTAGAATTATACTGGATAAAAAATGAATGCACATTCAGAAGATTAGTTCACTTCCTGAGCATAGTGGTCATAAACTAAGCCAAAGCCTTGGTTTGTGTAAACCAAATATTTATAAACACCAAAAGGGGAAAGCAAAACACGACTCTGTACCTATTGGAAGAAGTACATGCTGAAAGGCGTAGATATAGTCTTTATCACCAACTCCACCACAGCTACATGGAACATTTACACAATAGCCTTCACCACCATTTCTACCAACCTACACCTCACAAATCGAATATTACTAATTTTTGCTCTGCTACATGAACAAGATAACAAACACAATATAACACCACATTATACAAACTCAACAAAAAGCTAGTCCATTGCGGTATTTAAGAGCACTAATGTATAATAGAAAAGCACATGTACTTCATCAGCAGCTCCAGTACCCGGATAGAATTCTCCTCCTTCATGTATGTGCAAGGAAATGTACAATACCTATATAATTGTTAACAATAGTTAGCGTAGAAAAGGCCAGTTCACAAGAATAATTTACTGCATCCGACACTCCAAAAATCAATGTGACATGCATAGATTTAGGCAGCTTACAGATTTGTTTTGTTTGAAGATCTCTTGGGTTCCATTTCCATGATGGACATCCTACAACAATGGAGAAGATATTCACATTCACCTAAAGAAGGTTGAAGACTTGAAGTTCTATAAAAACACCCAGTACTGAGTTATCAGCGACATTACCCAGTCCACAATCAGCGCCTTCTTTTCCCCTGCTGCTTGTGCTACTAATGCAGCAACAGCATTATTGTGAAGGCAAAACCCCATAGAATGTTTGATGCCAGCATGATGACCAGGAGGTCTAACCTGACTCAATCAAACATTTTTCAAAGCGGATATGGTGTAACTTCAATTTCAAGCACACACGTATTGCATATTTAGTTACTGAAACTTATGGTAAAATTATGACATACCAAAGCGAAACCATTATTTACACGGCCAGAGAGAATTTCTTTAGCTAGATCAGCGCACAAACCTGCTGCAAGTCTAGAAGCACGTGCTGAATACTCATTAGCATATGTGTCAGAGGTGAAGTAGCTGCCAGACAAGGAAAAGAAAGATGAGCAGTGAGAGCAAAACTAGATAAATGAAGCATGTTTTGCATGCTGAAGACTGCAAAGTTACAGGTGAATTCAAACGTATTGTGAAGCTGGCTTGTAATATCAACAGCATCAACATGTTCTAAAGTTTGTGCCTCCAAAATTGAAAATATAAACCATTGATTGACTTTTTTTTACAAAAGTAAATGAAACAAACAAACTACTCGCAGTAAGAGATGTCTCCCAAACTATTAAGTAGCAGCTTACCATCTGGAGTTTTTGTTTAGTGATTTTATAGGAGGATAAGGATGAGTTAGTTGTTATATTTACTAAATATTGTGATAATGATGTAATTAGAGATAGGAGTTATCTTGTGGTAAGTCGGTGAGAATCCTTGTATATATACTCTAGAGAACGTATGAATAAACACACCTTTTACATTACATCTTACAGATTTCCCTTGCATGAATAGAATAGCATCTACCAGGAAAAAGGCCTGCAAATTTTCAAAATGTGACGAATACAAAAATCACATACAGCAAAATAGAACATGTTCATATGATCATTACAGAACAGATATACCAGCTGTGGCAAGACTGGCAGCTATAGCTCGAAGACGATCAGGTCTCTCAGCATGTGTAAGTTCCTTCACTTTTTTTTTTTTTTTTTGAACAAGTGTAAGTTCCTTCACTTCGAACTTATTAAACATGACATCATGAACCACGGTAGCGCAAACAAAGAGGCGACTTGGACGACGACGTTTTGGGACTTTAAAGCTTGGGCTGAGTATATGTGACCCAATAAGAATATAGGCCCATTAATGAGGTTTTGAAACATTATGAACCTCTCCTTAATAGAAACATTATGAACCTCTGTTGAATATGAAACTTATCAAACATATAAGTATGATTAAAACGTTTTTTTCAGTGGATAACTCAAATTCTCCCCTCTGCAAGTCGACAACACCATGTTCCTTTTTTTTCTTAATTAAAACAAAAATCCATGATTCTGAGCAGCTTCAACACCCACTATTTCCAACTAAACGTGACCCTCTCGGGTCTCGGCTTTGGCATAAAAACGACACAAAATATTGAGTATATAGTAACTTTTCTTTGACCAAAAAAAAAAAAGTAACTTACTGTCTCATCGCATTTGCATGTTCTTATTAAGATATTACTTTGTTAGAAAACAAATTGCCCAATATGATTAATATAACCAAACATCCATTGACAAGAAAAATATTTGGGGTACATATATATGTATAGTTGACAAGAAAAATATTGAATAGTATATATTTGGCAGGTGGTGACTTATGTCTCCTCCTTTTAATGCCTCTATATCATCACTTGTGCATACAAATGTGTGTTTTATGATTACTCGTGCGAACAAAGAAGCATAGTAATACATTTGATAATAATGTAGAACCTTCCTCTCTTCTTTTTCAGAGACTTTCCAACTCGTTTTGGTGAAGACGGCATCTTCTCCCAATTCTTCAATGTCTCATTCTTTGGCTCTTCCTTCATTTTCTCTCTCTCTCTCTCTATATATATATATATATATATATTAAGCTTGTTTTGTTTCTTTAATCAGAAGGTTTAGGTGAACCTTGATGATTGTGTGATGTTTAAAGGGTGTTTATGAGGAAGTGAAGGTTCATCATTATATTGGAGTGAGATAGAAAATGAGATAAGGAGAATGTAGTCCACACCATTGATTCGGGACCCTTCAAGGAAAAAAAACCTAAACCAAAATCCCCTTGTGGAGTGTGACAGGCTAGCTTCCCATTGTGGTTGAAAATATTTGATGCATTGTTTTCTTGTCTCCTTTTAGTTCAAAGATTCATCATCGGTAGAGATATTTGTGATAGATTCTCTTCTTTTTACTTTTTTTGTCAACATTGTCATGGATTTATTTTGTTTATATGAGTAGTTATGTTAGAATATACGGTTACGCGGTCGTCCAAATCTGATATTCATTTTCTAAGTACAATTGGTCATGCAAACTAACTAATGATCTAATGAAGTAATAATAAAGTGTTGTTAAAAAAAAGTGGCCGTTTAATCGCATTTTGCAGTTAAGAGCTATCGTGGAACATATTACAAATTCATATAAAATGAAATCTAATTTATACGTATAAACACTAGTTAATCAACTTTCATATAAGAATTATACATTTATATTTCTAAATTATACATTTTTGTAGGAAAAGATTATACATTGCATTTACCATTTTCACACAAAAAAAGATTACCTTTATGCTTCGTTTGAAACTTAGGACATGTATTCATATATTCTAGAAATATGCGATTGAAATCTTATCATAACGCTTTTAACATTAACTGTTAAAATCTAGAGGCTGACAATGTGAAAATCAAGAACGTAAAGCACTATTGTTTTCAAAAGATATCCCCCAGTCTACTGAATTCAGTCATTGCATTTAAATCAATGGCCATCCAATAATT
>CAKOAT010201710.1:23221-39126 GCA_932364175.1 Eruca vesicaria subsp. sativa
GGGAATGTTAAGATTTATTATCATTTTTAGTTTTAACAGAATTAGAGGATATGATTTTGATTTTTTAGTGGGCTAATCAAATAGAGAGATGAATATAGTAACACCAATATATAAGAGAAAGAAAAAGTTAATAAAATATCATTTTCAAAGCACGAAACATATAGGCTGGTTTCTGGCCTTTAATGGTTGGTTTTCCTTTGGTTTCTTCTTTCTTTGGACGAGTAATTTTATCCCGTTATAGTTAGTTGTTTTTTAAAGATAAAGTTGTATTACATGTGCTAACTATGGTTTATGATTTTTTGTTATGTTAATTAAGAGTATAAGATAATGCTGTCCAACAGGAATAATATTGCCTATTATTATACATGATCTTTCTAAAGTATATCCGACACACATGTTCTTATTTCAAATAAAAAGTGCCATCTTAAGCAGTTACTTCAAATCCTATTTCTTACTATTTTTGTGGTGCAAGTTTTGTTTCGTTTCGTAACAAACAGCTTTATTCTCCTTTTTAGTTTTGAACTTTTTCACTAGAGACCAGAGTGAGTCTCGAACTATTTCTGAATATATCTATTATTTGTCGTCAATTGAAATATTCATTTGCTTTTTTTTTTGGGTCAAAAGAACTATAAGTCTGTTATATGAATTATATAGTGACGAAACCACCACTTAGTCTAGAAACATATAATCATGCTTTTCTCTTTATTTTTCATTTGTTTGTATGGAACATCTGGAGATTCCATCCCAAAATTTATACCGATTCCAGTTTTAATGTGAATCTTACGTTTGAAAAAGGTAACTTACGTTTTGTAACCCAAATTAATCAAAAACTAGTTTAAGATCTATGGAGATGACGTATGAATTGAAACAAAAATAAAAAGATCAAGACTAAACTGTTTTTTTTTATCAAAGACTAAACTGTTTTATATGGCAAAAAAAAGAGTCAAATCTGGTAGTGGTTTCATTTTCGAGAAACAGTGAGGAATCATATATATATATATATATTCAAATGTAGGAAAGTATAAGTCGAATCCATCACATATTTTTCGTTATGATTGAGAAGGTAATCAATCTGAATTGCGATCTTTATATTTCTAAAGCACGAAAGGGCAATGTGGAGGGGATCCACCGCGCACATGACCTTCACGTGGACAAGACACTCCTTGCCTGTTGGCTCTTGCTCTCAGTACAACCTTTTTCCTTTTGCAAACACTAATACAACCTTAACTAATGATAATGTGATTTTATTTTTAAACTTTTTCTGTCGATCTATTATTTATTAAGCAAGATAAAAGAAAATATGATGGAATACATGATAGCTAGAATATCGTAAGCTGGAATGTGTAGGTTATTTATTCATCACTCAAAGTGTTTATATACAACACAAACAAGCATATTCTAGCTAGGAATTGGAATCTTAGATTAGTCTAAATCCCTTTAGATATAGGAGATCATCCTTATCACATTACTCCCCCTCAAGTTGGTAATGAACTTCGCCGAATACCTAATTTGGACAGAAATAATTCGAAAGTCCTCGCAGGTAATGCTTTAGTAAGTAAATCCGCCGGTTGATGCTTCGTAGAAATGTGCTCCATGTGCAGTAGCTTGGCTTGAACCGCATCACAGACAGTATGACAATCATTTTCCACATGTTTAGTACGCTCATGAAACACTGGATTTCGAGCTATATGAATTGCAGATTGACTGTCACAAAACAAACACATAGATCTGTCATGAGTAAAACCAAACTGAAGAAGAAGACGCTTGAGCCACTTAAGTTCACATGTTGCATCAGCCATTGAACGGTATTCTGCCTCAGCCGACGATCTGGAGACTGTGTGTTGCTTCTTCGTTTTCCATGACACAAGAGAATCTCCAAAAAGAACAATATACGCACTAGCTCAATGATCGTCTCGTAAGTGGACAAGACAACCAGTCTGCGTCACAATATGCTGTGAGGCGCATGTCTGAGTTAGCTGACAACATAATACTCTGATCCGTACACCCTTTTAAGTATCTAACAACTCGTAGAGCTGCAACCCAATGATCCTCGAGAGGATTCTGCATGAAATAGCACAACTCTGGCCTTGTAAATGTAAGATAGATTAAGCATCCAACCAATCGCCTATATTTTGCAGGATTATCCATTCGTACTCCTTTAGCAAGTGCTAGTTTTTGATTCAACTCAGTCGGAACAGGCGATGGTTTAGCACCAAGAAGACCACATTCAGCTATAATATCAAGCGCATACTTCCGTTGTGAAACAAATATCCCTTCAGGTCCTCGTGCTATTTTCAATCCAAGAAAGTATTTTATTTTTCCCAAGTCTTTCATCTTGAAACACTTGTGAAGATAGTTCTTGTATCTATGAATTATGGAGACATCATTGCCAGCTATGAGGAAATCGTCAACGTAGATTAGAATGTGCAGGCATATATCTCCTTCGATGAAAGAAAATAGAGAATAGTCTTCATAGCTCTGCTTGAAACCAAACTTAAGAAGTACCGTACTGAGCTTTGAAAACCAGCATTTTGGAGACTGTTTGAGGCCATAAAGTGATTTGCAAAGACGGCACACTGCAGATGGATCTTTAGATTTAAAACCTGGAGGTATTTCATATATATCTCTTCTTCAAGATCACCATGGAGGAACGCATTGTGCACGTCCATTTGGTGTATCTCCCACCGTTTTGCTGCAGCTATTTTAAGAAAAAAATCAAATTGTATTCATCTTTGCAACTGGAGCAAACGTATCCTTGTAATCTCGTCCTTCCTTTTGCCGATTACCATGGGCTACTAGCCTAGCTTTCGGCCGTTCCTCTGTTCCATTTGCTTTATACTTCATCGTATATATCCATCCACACCCAATCGCTTTCTTTCCTGGAGGTAATGGAGTTATGTCCCATGTACGGTTCACTTCCAATGTTGTTATCTCGGTTTCATAGCATCATTAAAGTGAGGATCAAGCACTGCTTCTTTGTATTTAGTAGAAATATCCTCAGAGATGATTGTATCAATAAAAGCCTGGTGTTGTGCAGAGAAAGCATAAGAAGTTAAGTAGTCAGCAATAGGGTATGAAGTCGTACCTGAGACCATTATCGAAGAACTCGGTGTAGATGAAGCTTGAACGTAAGAGAGGGTAGTCGTAGAAGCGATCGCTGCATGAGTGACATAGTTCTTGAGAAGAGTAGAAGGTTTCTTAGTCCTCTGACCGCGGCTAAGAATCTCAAGTAAACCCGGTGACTGTGATGATTCTGATTCATTCTGAGTTGTATTAGGTATAGGAGGAGACTTTGGCGATGTCGGGGTAGTAGTATCCTAGTCTGTAGAGGTAGTAGGGGAAATCGGAGTAGGAGTAGGTGGTGTACACGGTTCAGCTACAATAGGATTGGGAGGAGTCACATATGTCGATAGAGAAGTCGATACATCTTGTGTTGCTGTAGGAACAGTTTCAGGCGTTGTATCAGTTGGCTGTGCCGAGACCGGAGCTACCATGCTCCCTCTAGACTGCATAGTAAGTATAAGACAATCATCTAGTGTATTCTCTTGCATCACAGGAGGCGTGACATATGCAGAGGTTTGCAATCCTAGAAATTTATCTTCAAAGAACACCATGTCCCTACTAATAAAAAACTCATTGGTCTCAATGTCATATAACTTCCATGCTTTCTTCCCAAAAGGATATCCCACAAATAAACACTATCTACTTCATGCACCAAACTTATCTTTGTCGCGAGCACGACGGTGAGCATAACATAAGCACCCAAATATACGAAGAAGGTCATACGCAGGTGGCGATCCATGTAAGACCTCATAGGGTGTTTTCCCATCAAGAACTTGTGTAGGAGTTCTGATGATAATATGAGCTGCTGCAAGAATACTTTCTCCCCAAAAACTGATGGGAAGCTGAGCCTAAAATAAGCATGCTTGTGCAACATTTAGTATATGCATGTGTTTACGCTCCACTCTGCCATTCTGTTGCAGAGTATCCACACATGACGTATGGTGTATGATGCCATTTTCCTGAAAATACTTCTTAAGAACTGTAAATTCTGTACCATTGTCTGAACGTACGATTTTGACTCGATGCCCAAACTGTCGCTCGCTCATTGCACAAAAATTTCGAAGGAGAGTGGCAACCTTAGACTTCTTAAGCATTAGATACGTCCATACTTCTCTTGAGTAGTCATCTACAATGGTTAAGAAATAGACTGCACCGCATGATGCTTGTGTTCGATTTGGACCCCAAACATCGCAATGTATTAAAGCAAAAGGTGTATAAGCTTTATTAATACTATCAGGAAAAACCTTTCGAGTTTGTTTAACTCGAAAACAAATGTCACATTGGCTAGAATCAGAAAAATCTATCTTAAGAGAATCAAACACCGGTAGAGTAGATAAAACTTTATAAGATGGATGTCCAAGACGACGATGCCACAGAAAAGACGAAGATGGTGACGAATTTGTAGCTTCATTAACACGTGCGACTTTGACCCCAGTAAAATAGTAAACCCCCTCACGTTCTTCACCTGCTCCAATCAGAGTCCTCGAAAAACGGTCCTGTAACACACACAAAGTGTTAGTAAAGATTGCTATACATCATGTTTGCTTCAGTAACTTAGAGATTGAAATAAGAGTGCATTCGAAATCAGGAACATAAAGAACGTTCTGAAAACATAATCCTTGCTAAGTCGCAATTTTCCACGTTTAGTAGCTTTAGACTCTCGACCATTAGGGAACATAACTGAGGAAGTCGAAATATCAGATACATCATGCAATGATCCTAAATCACCCGTCATATGGTGTGAGCACCCAGTATCAATTATAACATCATTAAGATTTGTTTTACCAGACAGACGTTCGGATGAGAGATTGCTTTGTTGATTCTGAAGTAGTGAAATCAACGAGGAAATTTGATCAGAGATGAACTGCAGAGATGTTTGGACTGCATTTTCTCTCCCGCGGCCTCTGTTTCTGTTCATACGTCCTCATCTGCCACCCCGAGTACTAGATGAGTTGTTGCGTTGGAGTTCATTGATCCACTCTGGATACTCATGAACTAGGAAACACTCAGTAATCTCATGGCCTTTGCGTCCATAATGAGTGCAAGTGCGATTTGGATCTCTGGACCTTGGTGGAGTTGAGTCTGCAATTTGAATGGAGGATTCTTTGGAGTTGTCTGTTTTGACAGAGAAGCCGAGCGCATCAGTTCATTGTTCTTGTGCTCGTGTAGTAACCATATTTTGTTCTTCACGAACGACCCTGGAGTAGACTATATTGAGATCAGGTAGTGGATCTTCATCAGTTATACGGGAGCGAATGGATATGAATCGTGAGTCATCAAGTCCAAAGATCAACTTGTGAACCTTAGCATACTTCGTTTCCTTCTCAATGTTCGTCGCTGCTTCACTAGTGCAGGTGCGTACCGTTTTAAGATTCTGAAGCTCTTCCCAAAGTTTGGTAAGTCTTCCGTAGTAGTCAAGCACTGATTGCCCATCCTGCTTGCAGTTAGTAATAGCGTCTTGTAGGTGATGTATTCTAGTTCCATTCTTCATAGAGAAATGAAAGCTCAATGTTTGCCACAATTTATGAGCGTCCAGTACGTGAGTTACAGTCGAGCGAACCATGGGATCAATTGATGTACGAATCCACCCGACTATCATGGAGTTTGCAGCCAACCATCGAGGTAAATCAGGATGGTCATCATTAGGTTTAGAGATAGATCCATCAATGAAACCGATCTTCTGTTTTGCCAGTAAAGAATTGCAAAGCTCAGTAGACCACTCAGAATAGTTGTCGTGAGTATGTAGAACATATGTAATTAAGGCGCCAGGGTTATCAAAATGATTAAGATGGTATGGAGACACCGGTGGCGGATTAGGGTTTGGAGAGGTTGTAGAAGATTCCGGTGTGATAGACAATGGTATTAATAGAAAAATAGAAAGAAAAATTATTAGGTATGAAATTTTTTAATAAGATCTTAGCTCTGATACCCTATAATATCGTAAGCTGGAATGTGTAGTTTATTATTCATCAATCAAAGTGTTTATATACAACATAGACAAGCATATTCTAGCTAGGAATTGAAATCTTAGATTAGTCTAAATCCCCTTAGATATAGGAGATCATCCTTATCACATTAATAGGTTACAAATAAATGGCACGCACACATTCTAAGAGGAATAAAAGATGAAACAAATGGATAAACATAGAAAACCGTGAAAAAATGAATAAAGAGAATGAGAGTAAAAAAAAAAAAAGTGGATCATCAATAGGATTTTTTAAGGTGAAATTCTTAAGATCATATAAGAAGTTGTTCTTATATTCTCCTAAAAACTCCATTAGAAGAATGATTCGAAAGTCTAAATAAATAAATAAATAAGAAAAAAGGAAAAAAATCAAAATCCTAAAATTGTAGAAGAACAAAAAGAAAGAAGACAAAAAAAATCATAAAAGAAGAAAACAGTGAAAAATGAAGATGCAAGAAAAATGATGTAAACGTAATATGTGAGTAAGAGGGAAAAAATAGGTTAAAAGGTGGATAAATATCTATTAGTTTCTATTAATAATGGATTATAGAGATCCTTTTAATCCTTTAATATGTATATTATTGGTAAAATGCATATTTTTTTGACATCAATAAAAATTTCAATCATTTTAACAACAATAAAAATCCCATCAAATAATTAATCCAATATTGCATTTTTACTGATTATATGACCGTTTGATACTGATTTCTAAAAAAAGAAGAAAAAAATGACCGTTGGATACTTACCCATGATAACCTATTTGAATAAAGTCTATTTCCACGGAATGATTGCTTAGTTTTTTTTTTTGAGAAAATGATTGCTAATTTGTTTATTTTGCTCTATCATTTGTTGTAAATAATGTATATATAACTGATTGTATTTCAATAATTATGATATGTCAATTAAAATTTTATGATATGTCAATTCATTTAAAATCAAGTAATTTAAAATTGACGTGAAAGACATAAAAATCAAAGATAATTCTAAGACCATGATTAACCCTAGGTTTTTAAGGTAGGGTTCTTAACGGAAGTTAAGAAACTGTTTCTTAACTTTTAAGTAAAAACGTTAAGAACCGGTTCTTAGCAGCGTTTTTAGTTAAAAGTTAAGAAATTATTTCTTAACTTCCGCTAAGAACCCGGTTTAATAACTCAGGGTTAATCATGCTCTAAAGCCATCACGGAGAAAAAGAATCCTAAAACAGATAATAACTAGGTGATTTTCCCGTGCTCATGCACGGGTATGAATATTCATAAAGTAAAATTTTATAATAATTAATTGCTATTTAGTTTTAGTTTCGAATCAATTTATATGTATAATTTATATTAATTAATATTATACTATTCTAATTATACATATGACTTTGCATATATTATTGTCCGTTTAATTATTTTTCCGAACAATAGTCAATTTGGTTATCAATTTGGTATATTGGATAATATCTATTTTTCGAATTCAGCTGTAATATTTTTTATTCTAAATATAATAAAACTTTGATTAATTTTCTTATTTTCATTGCGGTTGGTTATTGTCTTAGATATGTAAATATATTCTTAGTTCTATGCAAAGCGATTGAGTTTAACTTGCGGGCATAATTTTTTATGAATATTTATTAGTTGTTATTTTATTAATTTATTATTTATGATTTCAAAAGTACAAACCAAATAATTATAAATGACAGAACTCAAACATCAGAAATATTTAAAAGAATAAATTTCTACAATTATTTTGCATAAATAACCATGATCAAAATACTTAAGTAAATGAGAATCCTTATTCTCAAAACAGATAATTTTAACTATTAAAATATAATATATCTACCTCATTAAATTATATAGTGTTATGATATTTTAAAATAATTGTAGTTACTTGATCAAAATATGTTTATTATTAAATTTATTTTTAGTTTTATTTTTAGTATCTCTTAAAATAGTCAGTAAAAAGTGATTGTTTTTGAGAAATTATACTATATAAGTAAAATAGAATTTATATTTTTACTGTAATAGTAAGATATTATAGTCAAATAAATATACTAAAAACTAATTTCAATAATACTAATTATAAAAAATGTCAATTAAACATATATCAGTTTATGTTAGTTGATTATTTTATGTAATCATCTAATAAAATAGATAGATATATACAAAAATAATTATTTTAAAAATATATACATTTTATTGTTTAAAATTATTTTTTAAAGAAAAAATATATCTTTTTCTAACAGCAATATTTTTTGTGTAAAATATTTTTATGAAATCACATTATATACAACATATATTGTTTTTTTTATCTAAGAAGATATAGATATAAAGTATTTTATTACTTCAAAGGTATATTTTATGTCATTTAAAATATATCTAAATTAAATATTACTATTTTGTAAACTTTCCTTTTTTATTAAACCATATTATATATACCTATATTTTCGTTTTAAAACAGTTTTGTAAATTTTATAAATGTTTCCTTTTTATTTTATATTGTTATTTGGAAATTTCTATAAAGGAAATAATATTTAGTTATATTTTTAATTCATTAAGGGTATCATAGTAATCAACCAGCATGAAAGTTAACGTGAGCGCGACACCTAAGAAAGTGACTTCTCAAATAATATTATAGAGATAAGTTGTCAATAAATAAGCAAAATACGCTCGCTACGTAGCTTGTCGCTACTCGCGTTAATCGTTTAAAGATCTAAACAAATAAAGATAAAAAGTACCCGACAGAATACTTCAAAAGTTCACAAGTGAACGGGATCGGTCCCAAATGTCTTTAATGTGCACAGTAAAAGCGTAATTATCGGTTGAAGATCACATGTGTTCTGAAAAGTTAACACATCAATCGTAATGATAGATAGACTTGTTACAGTATTTGTTCTTATGACTATAGCAGAAAACTCTTTCAAGATATTTTTGAGAAAAGGAAAAAGAACTATAACAGAAAAAAAAAATAGCAAAAGATTATGGGTTTGAATGAACAGCTATTCTGATATCGCATTGACCCGATTAAAAAACTGACAATTATCTACACACAGTTTGATTTCGTACTAATGATCGTAGACGACAAACACTTAACCATAAGCGTAAGCAAACACATCTCCACTTAACCTAAAACAGTTTAGGCTACAAGCTCTGCTTATCTATTCCATTCATATATTGATCAACCAAGTCGTCCTTCCCGCCGTTGTGTGTGTTCATGGATGTTAACTTTCATTAGCCAAACAATAAAACCATGGGTGCAATAATGTTGCACAACTTTAAGGTCTCAAAAGCCTCAGTTCAAGAAAAAAAAAACTTTCTGTTCTCAAGATTGCAATTCGCTTTTATGTCTTACTGTTCTCAAGATTGCAATTCAATTTTATGTGTTAACAAACATTTTTCTTGTATAAGCTTAGGTGATTTTATGTTTATTTCATGGAGGGTTATTGATTTTATTGTAATCGAAAACAAGTTTATTCATGTTCATGTTCAAAGAGATTAATAAAAGAATATAAAATAACAAGATATTTTTTTATTTAAGATAAATAATATAAAGGATGAAAGAATTAGAACATCCCCAATAGGGATTCCATCTTAAAGTTCTAAAAATGCATGTTTATGTATGTATATATAACTATTATATCTTAATTTTACGGGAAACAAATACTTTAAATATTAATATATATATATATATAAATATATATATATATATATTTTAGAATCTTAAGGTGAGAGTCCCATTGGGGTACTCCTAGATTGCCACCAAGGACAAATAATTTCTTGATTGACTTATAAAGGTTAAACTAGATTGTTTATCCGTGTTTAAAAAATGTGGATATTATTTTTGTTGTTTTATTTACAGATAGATCGATAAGTCTTTTGTTATGATGATATAAAATGTCACAGAATCAAAATCAAATTATTATGCGAGTATGAAGAAATTTTTGTTTTATAATATCTCAGACAATTTTTTTATGTTTCTAAATAAGTTAATAATGAATGTATCTAAAATGTATACTTGAGAAAGATTGTATACTTAACAATTAAAAGGTCTATTTTTTTAATTTTGTAATTAATTCGTAAAATCATTTAGTTACAAAATTTCAATCGTTCAGTCCGACCCACCGCGTCCGACCCGCAACGGATTGAGTCATTTTTTCTACTAAAGTTTTTGACCCGTCTGACCCGCAAAAAAATATATTTTTGCAATTTTTTTATAAAATTTGGAAGAGAATCAATCCACTAATGAAACTCATTAGTATATAATTTTTAAACCCAAAAAACAAAAAAATCATATTACTATTAATGAAAATAAAATTTTGTTCATATCATTAAAGGTATAATTGGAAAATATAAAAAAATTTATTAAATAGATTGTTTCTGTTCTAATGGTATTAATGTGGCTGCAAATATGGCAGTCTTAGTTACAATGTTGAATAAACTCACATTAGATTTATACTAGGTACATGTAGAAACTCTAAATAGGTAAATAGACATGAGCTTTCTTTTGACTTTTTTGTTGGCACAATATATTGGGTTTATTGAGTTAGCTTTCCTCAAAGTTATTCATGACTGGAAAATATATCGTTGTTAACGAGGGATGTCTTTAAGAGAAGTACTTTTCTTGCTATAAAAATAGTAGTGGTAGAAAAGGGTGGTAATCATAGAAGAGAGAAGATTTATTGATCTGTTTTGATGTTAGAGAAATGTGTACTGTATCTGTATCCTCTCATTGAAACGGAGAGAATATACACATTTTAAATGGGTATTTGTCTCAATACACTTTGCTCTCTTTACTTTTTTTTTGAATTTTGATTCACATTTGTTTCACAACAACCTTTTATTTTGTTCTTTATCAGATGGAATATAAAGTTGCAAGAACACACAAATTATAAGAACTACTGTTCTTATTAGATTTATAAATTCTCTAAAAACTAAATCAATGTGTTTCTCTTGTTTCTCTTAAGAGATAAAACATTTCTGCAACTTCTTATATAGGCCGGAACTATTTTTTAACCTAATAATAATATGGAAACATTCCACTTCTTGATTTGTTTCCTATTTTCTTAACTTACTAAACTTCCTTCTAATAAGTTAATTTTCTCATTAAATTAATTAAAATTATCTAACATCCCTCCCCTCTTTAATTCCAACTTGAATCTCGGGCTTGTTGATCTCTTGAATCTCGGGCTTGTTGATCTCTTGAACTCTTGGTATGTGCATGACTTCGATGTGATCATCTTCTACACACTCACGGATGAAATGATACTTCGAGAGTATGTGTTTGTTTTTCCCGTGAAACATCGTCTTCGCATCAAATTGCTTAAGCACCATGTCATGATGTGCTACCAACCAGAGCCGGTCCTAGCTTTTTTTGAGACTGCAAGATTAACATGTAAAAAGTGGCCGAAAAATAATTTATGCGCCAGGGAGGAGTTGAACCCTGCTCTTTTTGAAGTGACCAATGTTGTTTCAATCACTAAACTACATAGTATTTTTGACAATTTTGTGGCCGGTTAAGTCATTATACATGACGGCTGGAAGTATATGCTTCATCCGCTTATAGCTAGGGCCGGCTCTGCTACCAGCGCTAGCAACACTCTGATGGAAGTATGTATGACCAACAATGAGATATTCTCATTGCAGTATACTTCCTCTCTCTAACTGAAACCTCTTGCAACAACCTGAGCTTTATACTTAACTCCTTCTGCCGATGATGCTTCATCCTTAATCTTGAAGACCCACTTGAAACATATCGGTTTCACACCTACGACTTCTTGACGAGCTTCTAGGCCCTGTATTTGATGATAGATTCGATCTCTGCCATCATCGCATTGATCCATGCTTGTATCGATGCAGCTTCGATGTAACTTTCTGGTTCACCATCTATGTTGAGAAGGAGTCTACCACCGTCGAATTCAGAGAGTAGGATGTAATCATCGAACCGCTTTGATTTTCTACCATATCTTAATGTAACATTTTGGTTGGTTTGCATCGTTGTTCTCTGCTACTTGCTCTTGTTCACATGCGTCTACACCTTCTTCTTCTTTGTTAGTGTTTTGCTCTTCGTCGTGTTGGTGATCGTGATGCTCATCACCATCCCCTTCTTGTGTTTCTATTATGTTAGCTTTTTGGTCTTGTGTAGGTCGTGTAGAACATACATATGTGAAGTGCTTTATCTTGTCACATCTCCAACACTGTACTTTGGAATGATTCTTTTTAGTCTTCTCAGAAGCTTCTTCTCATTCGTTGTGACCACTGGATCTTCCGTGACATTTACCCCTGTTACCATAACCTTTACCTCTTCTTCTGTAGTCATTGTGTTCTCCACGGTTATGTTTGTCATTCCTTTTAAATATCAATTTACTTTGATCTTCTTCTTGAGCTGCTTTGATGTGTTTTTCGAAAACTTGTAATCTCCCAAAAATATCTTTTAAGAATTGCTTCACTATTTTTGGTTCTTCCCCAACCTCTCTTAACGCATCCAATCTGGATGCAACGCCTGATATCTTCCCAGCTAATCATCCGATGTGTCTTTGTCGTTCATCTTTAGCCTATCAAACTCCGCCATCACCGTTTATAGTCTCGCATCTCTTACACGATCAGCTGACAGGTGTCGTGACTTGATGCAGTTTGATCTCCCATCTAGAGAATCAAAGTTTTAAGAACGGATTGAAACAAAAGAGTAGCCATCACATCGTTCTTCTTTTGATCATCCGAACCGGGTTCGATCGCGTCCCACACTTTATGAAGACGAAGTAACACCTTCATCCTCATCGACCAAACTGTATAGTTTGTCGATGTAACATCAGACGTTGGATGGGTGCGGATCCAAAGTCTTTTGTGCGTAGAGCCATATTCACGTCAGCCATCTTGCCTTTGTGATGTCCGCTTCACAGTCACCAGGATCTTCGCTTCAACTCAAGCTTAGATCGATGCTTGAACTTAAGCTCTGATACTAATTAAAGTTGCAAGAACACGCAAATTATAAGAACTACTCTTCTTATTAGACTTGTTTGGTTGTTTCTGTTAAGGGATGCAACATCTCTGCAACACTTTATATAGGTCAAAGCTACTTCTTAACCAAATAATAATATGGACACATTCCCTTTTTATTTGTTTCCTATTTCCTTAATCTACTAAAGTTCCCTTTAATAAGTTAACTTTCTTTTTAAGTTAATTGAAATTAACCAATAGAATAATAGAGTTTTTGCAGTTACAAACAAAAACAATGTGAAGATTATCACTTACATTAGTAATATATTGGATATAAATATTAAATGCTATCTTGGGATTATATGCTAAACATCAGATTCAGAGAAATAATTTCAAATGCGTTATTTGGTCATATACAGTTTACATTTGGAATTCCGCTATACAAATAGATGACACCAGACTGAAATCGAAACCCAAACTAATATCTAGTTAAACCAAAATACATAGTTTAAAATCCAAAAAAAATATATATATATATAG
This sequence comes from Eruca vesicaria subsp. sativa, assembly GCA_932364175.1. Classification (NCBI taxonomy): domain Eukaryota; kingdom Viridiplantae; phylum Streptophyta; class Magnoliopsida; order Brassicales; family Brassicaceae; genus Eruca; species Eruca vesicaria. Next base: position 36,701 of record CAKOAT010201710.1, read on the forward strand.
TATTTATATTAAAATACTTATAAATCGACACTTTCGTGATTTGAATCCATATTGATAGGTGAAATGCGTAACTGTTACATTTTGTAAATATAAATCTGAGTTCACGTATTAAATATATATTTGGTTCACGTATGTAACTCCACCCCAAGTGTGTAACCATTAACCACTTCGATTAACATATAAGATGTTATTTTTTTGTAAATTTATATTTGATTCATGTATTAAATAGATAGCCATAACCGATGGTATCCAATCCGACCCAAAATCTACTAAATACATATTGGGTCGAGAATGAAAGATCTAGACTCAATTGTATCCACATAAACCTAACCCGAATACTCGAAGACCTAGGGTTAATACGTATGGTGGTGGGAGATGTTTGTTGAAATTTAAATCTATAATTCTGAGCAGATCAAATACTTACTATATCCGAATGAATGTGACTTTCTTGGTTTTGGAATAAGAGATCCACATGATACTGAGAGAAAACTCAATATATTTTTCTTTCTGTTTTGCTTGTAATAAAACCTAAACACATCCAGATAAAGCAAATCTTAGCTTATAGGCTAGAAGACATTATTAATTCTAGTTTGAGCCATTAGGTAAACCATTCCTGAGTTACACAGACGGTAGAGAGACTAAAATTCTGACAAAAATCTATTAAAATTATCAAAACTAGGCCAAAGCCTCAGTTTTAATGTTTCATTTTCTAAAATCTCTTATCATTATGTAAAAATCAGACGTCAAATATATAAAATATATATATGTGTGTGTGTATTTTTTAACTTTGGAAGATATTCTCATCCTACATAGAGACACATACTAATTCTCGAAAGAGTGGTGCAGTCCACAGATGAACTCTCACTCAGGATATTTAAATAAGTCATAAAATAAATTTATATCCGTGTGGTCATAAAATATATTGTAGTGAGGTATTTTCGAATCTGATCCGCGTACTACTAAATCACCATCTTATGGTTAATGAGGCGTTAAAAAGTAATATCAACTTATTTACCACGGTAAGAATAACGTCGCATGATCTATATATAGAAACGACGTACTCTTTTAAGAAAACAAATGACCCAATATGATCAAATTAAATTAACCATGCGTTGATAAGAAAAAACATTTTGGGGGCACATATACAAGTACAGCTGGCAAGAAAAATATTGAGTAATATCAACAATATATATAACAACAACATACGACCCGCATAAAGCTGAGAGAAAGACAACGGATACAATAAATATGTTATGTTCTTATTTGAGCTATATGATCTCCTTTTCATGCCTTCAGTATCATCCGTATATAATCTGTGAGTTGATGATTACTCGTGCGAACAAATAAGCATAAAAATACATTTTCGAATAATGTAGAACCTTCCTCTCTTCTTTTTCAGAAACTCTCGAACCCGTTTAGGTGAAGAAGACTTCTTCTTCTTTTTCTCCCAATTCTTCACTGTCTCATCCTTTGAGTTTTCCATCACTGATTCTCTCTCTCTCTCTCTATATATATATAGAAGTATTTTTGTTTCTTTTATTGTGAGGTTCTGATGTAACTTGATGATTGTGTTATATTTCAAAGGAAGTGAGGGGTTCATCATTATATTGGAGCGAGAGAGAAAGGGAGGTAAGGAGAAAGTATTCCACACCATTTATTCGAGACCCTTTTAACGAAACAACACAAAAACAAAGGCCACTTGTGGAGTGTGACCGAGTAGCTTCCCATTATTGTTGAAAATATTTAATGTATTTGTTTTCTTGTCTCCTTTCAGTTCAAAAAGATCTATTTGTGATGGATATATTTAGTATGATTGTGTTGCACAGAATATAGGGCTATGCGGACCTTCCAAATCTGATATTTTTCTTTTGAAGTTAAATTGGTCATGCAAACTAGACTGTATTGGTTAACTGCGAAATGATCGAAAACAAACAAAAATGACCGATCTGAAGGGATTTGATCCGAGTTCGAATTACCTTACATGTCATTAAGTTTACGATAAAAAACAATTTTTTATACATGCATAATTTTCAAAATTATATATTTTCATCAATAATTAAACTTGAAGCATGCATGTTCTGTTTCGTGACAAAAAGAAAAAAAAAAAAGCATGCATGTTCTTTCAAGCATATATAGCACGACTGGTTCTTATCATAACTTTGCTATTAGCATTTCTTTGATTCAAGTTTCTTGTATTAAATGCGCATTACAAAGTAATGAATTCATGTACTTATCAAAAAAATAAAAATAAAATAAATAAAAATAAAAGTAAAGAGGTTAACTAAAGAAAATAGTAATAGATCAAGAACATTATTATAATTAGGTTCATAGCCCCCTGCGCAAGCTCGGGGCCGGGCACGTTGACGATGCTTTACATAGTTTTATGTTTGTGTTTGAGATTATGAAACATTAAAAGGTATATGGTT
>CAKOAT010201710.1:39226-49901 GCA_932364175.1 Eruca vesicaria subsp. sativa
TTAGTTATTTAGTTAATTGTTGTTGGTGATAATTGGCTCTTTTAAAAATTGGCTATTTATATAGTTAAAATTTCATAGTGGTATACATTTGGTTAGAAGTCACACATATTGATTTGAGGAGAACATTGTTTAATGTTTATTCATGAAATGAACTCCAGTTTACAGTCATGTCTATGCGAAACTGCAAACAATTTAATCCTTCAAACGAAAAAGCTAAATGATTTGTATGACCATTCATCTCTTTATCCTTAAAACAAATAAAACCAAGAATTTTGTAACAGTTGAGCACATATCCAGATATAGTAGAAGCTTTCTCTAAAGGAGAGCTTCGATGTCAATCTCCACGAAAGAGCATGGATCAGTGATGTCAAAGTTGTTCAAAACCTGGACCAAAAATCAAATAATCAGAAACAAAACCGTTTGATATGCGGATTTTTATAATCAAAAACAGGATGAAGAAAGTGTACCTCGGGATGCACGATTCCAAAGTTACCAACATGTTTCCCTTTGCAAATGATACTGGCTTGTCTACCATGTAAGAACTCAGGTTCCTTCGGCAGATAAGAACAAAGAAATAGTTTAGAGTGTCTGCGTAGTGCTGATCAAAGACAATGTAACTCGCAAATATAAGAGCTTACTTCGGAGGGGTTTATATAGTATCATGTATTGTCACCGTTTGATACAAATAGGACTCCCATTACTTCCATGACTCTATCGACGAGGCCATGTATAAGCTGAATCATACATATAAGATTTTTTTTAAGTACCATCCATGGCTAAGACAATGAGCTATGGAAAAAAAAAACACTATATACCTCAAATCCAGAAGTAACACCACAGTGGTGTGCAGCGAGATGACGGCGATTGGATGCACCGACATCTTTTGTTTTATCCAATAAGGCCACGTCATCTATTTCAAAAAATCTTGAAACAACAACAATAAAGAAATTGATCAAGAGACTTCAAATTCAAGTATGGTAACTGGAGAAAAGAAAGGGTGCTTACCTTGATAGGTTTAGGGTGCTTATTGTTAGAACCAACTGTCTTCAGCATTCCATGCATAGCTTCTCGCCGTTTGATAAAACTTGTAGATCTAAACAAAACAAAAACCACAAAAACAACAACAATAACACGCCGTTTCAGGTTCTACATCTAATATAAAATAAACAATCATACACCAGACTCAAGTAGCTTATTTAATTAAAAAAAAATATGGAAAACGAAAAAATACATACCTCTTGATCAAGGAGAAGAACGGTTATGCCCATGAACTGATTCTTGATAACATTGTGGGAGTCCCAGAAACGTGTGAGCCGGCCAACAATGCTCTGTGAAGTTCTTCCAAGGCGGAGGGAGTTGAAGGGGGTGACGGCGCCGGAAAGGGATCTGAGAACCTGATGAAATCATTATGTAGATCGTGCTTCTGAATAAAATATGGAGAGGCATACGAAAAATGAGAGGAAGAGAAGAAAGACAAGCATCTAACACCTTTATATAAAGGAAGCTGAGAGTAAGAACAGTTACGGTTGAATTTCGAAGGTCACCATTGAAGCTCATGAAGGAGGTAGATCGTGAGTGAAGTCGTCTGGAAGGGGAAACGCGGCAGAGAAAGATTATGAGGTTGAGACCTAAAAAGCCCAATCCAAACCCTACAGCCCACATGAAACCCAAAAGCCCAAATGGAGAAAAAAATAAATGCACGCACTGTGTTTTGAACCCGCGCACTCACGGTACAAACTTCTCATCTTTCAGCATAAACCACTCGGCCAAATCTTCATTCGTTGATAACATTCAATGTTAAAAAATCTTATACGTTTTTTTTTCCCAAATAACACAGGCGCGGGGCCCACTCAGCTGCTGACCTGGATAGCCTTAGGAGCTTCAAAAGTGAATCATTATTATATAGATTCCGATAGGAGACCACCCCATACCAGAACGAAAGGAAGAAACCACCCCTACTCAGCTGGTCTCCTTCATTATGATACTTGCCATTATTTTGAGTAAATAGTGCCAGAGACGTAAGAGCACCATTAACCCAAATACTTAATTTAGGTTGCTTATTCTTTTTTTATTAATTTTTAGTTGTAAAAATGATTTAAGAGCCAACGCTAAGAACTTCGAACATTTTCATGCTTCAAGGGGAGACTCTTTATTTGAGGTTCTTAAAAAGAATATTAAACATTATTTTATTTAAGATAAATTTTATTTATTATACAAGACATATTAAAAGATACATTTAAAACATAGAATTTTAATAAAAACATAGATTAGTAAAATAATCGAGAATAATTTTAAAGAAAATCTGAGCTCAAACTGAAACCTGCTGAATGAGAAGGAAGGAGATGGTCCATACGATTTGTAAAGGTTCCGGAGCCAGAGAAAGAAGGATCCAACAATATAGCTCGAACCTATGATAATCAGCCACACACAAGCATTCAGAACGATGGTTCAAGTGACTACATCTACTTAAGCTACATGACTCTAGATAATAGTAACTTTTTATGGTTGTTCACTTTTTCTAATTGTGGGCACATGAAGACAATCTAAACCAGGAAATGATCCTAAAGTAGATAACCATATCTCAGACTACGTAATGCTTACTTCTGCAAAAGAAGGGTCTTCCGGATTTAGGCTCAAAAAGTCACCATGAAAGACTTCAATATCTACAACTTGTGGTTAAGGACATGATCTTTAATTCTATGTCTACAACTTGTGGTTAAGAACTCCATTGCTGCTGCCTCTATCTTTCTTGAATAAAGCCACATAACCGAGAAACAAAGCAGCACAAGAAGCAACTATGTCGTATACTAGAATATGAAAAGGTGCGTTTTCATCTTTCTTGTACATAACCATGTCTACATATAAGTTGGGATTCATTGAAAATCCAGCCATGATTCAAAACGTAAAAGCTCAGAAGCTTACATGGGAAACACGATTTCAACACCGATACCAGCAATAATCCTGCGAATACGAATGGTAGTGTGTATCCCAGCGTTCTGTCTATACATCATTATGCCTTTGTAGATAGACAACCTATGTCTGTTCTCTGGAACTTCCTGAGTAAAAATACCAATATCACAAAGATTCAAAAATTTTGATTCAACACAATCATATAAGAAGCTTCCAAGCATCAATCAAGAACTTTACCAGTTTGATCTCAACAATATCTCCAGTCCTGATTTCAGGAACATGTCTCACTTTCTCTGATACTTCAATTGCTCTCTGGTTCAGTATCTACACACAAACAAGAACAGTTAATAGCACTGGAATCACTACTAATCAAGAAACAAAGTCCCTTAAAGCTTAACCCCATTACGTCTCTAAGCTTGAATCTTGGCTTTCTTGGAGCTTTGGCTTCATCATCTTTGACTACATCTTCTACATTACCCTCAGTATCAGCGATAGCATCAACAGCTTCCTCTGCTTCACCTTCAGTTTCACCTTCTGCTCTAACGAGAACCTCTCGTCTCGCCTTAGTATGGAGTGAGAAGCTAGATTTCGAGACAGAGTGGTTCAGAGAAAGCCTTGAAAGTGATAGAGGAGGATTCATCGGAGGTGCGCATGGTAGCAACGACGAAAACAGCTTCTCTGGTCGTTTCTTCTCTGATTCTCTTGTCGCCGAAGAAGATTGGACAGGAAACAGGAGAGAGAGACGCGTGTCCTAAGCACCGTGTCTGCTATCGCTTGATTAAGCTACGTTGCTTAATCCAATTGATATATTTTATTTTTAATTCTAATAACCCTACGTAACCGCGTTAAAGGTGCTCTAAAATCACCAAAAAGGGGTGCGATTTAAAAAGCAATTAATTGCGGACCGCCACGTGTCAGTAGAGCCCACGAACAGTCAAAGCACCAATAAAAATAGAACGCTTATTTAGCATCGAGAGGCGTCGTTGTTTGGCGTTTTGGTGAGCCCCTAAGGGCTAAGCACCCAATATTTCTTTGCGATATGGGTGCTCTAAGAATAGTGAGCTTCTGTGTTTCGTTTTTCTTAATGACCATATATATTATACAGAGTAACAGAAACATCGTGGCATAACTGAAGTTAAACTAGTAATCCGATAAAATTATTGTAGTTGACATCAACAAAAATTAATAGAAGAATACCGTAGATTATAGTTATATACTACATATGGTTTACGTTCGTTCCAAGAATATTATCAGTTTATGAGGTTATTATTGAGTTAGATTTTTGTTTTCAGTTTTATTGTGAATATTAATTTTTCCGTGCTTGGCCTTTGGCAAAAAAAGAAGTTTCGTACATTAGACATGATCATTTTTGGCATATCCAACCAAATATTCCATCCGTTCCATATTAAGTATCGCTTTAGAGAATTTTTTTCGTTGAAAAATAAATGTTGTTTCTAACTTTCAATAGAAAATCTATTAATTTTATTATGTTATTTATTTTTCTATTGGTTAAAATATGATTAAGTGTATAGGTAATTGTATTTTTATACAGAAAATATGTAAAATTAATTATATCTTTAATCCGTATGCACAGAGGTAAAATGACACTTAATATGAAATAGATGGAGCATAAGGAAAAAACAAATTGTTCTGTTTAATTAAAAAGAAAAAATAAATAGTTGCTTCAATCATGTTTTTTAGTTTAACTATATAGGTGGTGCAAGTTTTGCTTCCTATTTCTTCTGTAGCAAACAACTTTTATTGTTTCTTTCTTCTTGGTTTTGACTAGAATGAGACCGAGTTACTTCTGATACGTGAAACTCGCAAAAGTGAATGTTTTGCCACCCAAAACATCTATAAGTGGTCAAGAATGAATAAAAACACAACTAAAAAATGTAAAATCATGTTTTAGAATAGTAATCAAAAAAATTTCAACCGCTAGAACCATTATCAGTGATTAAATTCCTCTTTACTATCTTTTTTTTTTCTTCTGTGGACAACTGAAACTGTAAATATTTGTTGTATGGATTATATTTGAAGAATATGTATATAGCGGGGAAAATGGCCTATTCCTACCCAAACAATTTCAATCGTGCCAAATACAACCCGAACAAACATCCAGTGCCAAATACGACCTGAACTACGTTATAATGCAAAAATACTACCTGAACTTTTTAAAAAGTGCCTAAACCTACATTAACTATAACAGAAGTTAGTCAACCGTTAAAATGATAAAACGGCGTTTCGATTTCATTATTTTTTAAAAAATATGAAAATTCCGGGATTCGAACCCGGGCCTTGCCACTATTTAAAACAGACATATCCACCACTAGTTTTAAAGCAATTTTTTTTAAATAATACTACAAATTTTCAATTATATATGCTTTTATACTTTTTCATCTTCTCTAATTAAAACTTTGGTTATTATTATATTTGATTCTTATTAATATATTAACATATTTAATAAACTTATAAATACTAAAATATAAATAATAAAATACTTATAATTATACAAAATTAAATATATTTCATGTTTTAAAACTATTTACAAAATGTCCATATATAAATTATTTTAAAACTTGAATGTTAATTTCTTGTGTTTCTTAAAATTAATATTAGCTGAATATACTTTACCAAAATAAAATAAATTACCATTAATTTTTATTTTTAAAATAATTTATATATGGACATTTTGTAAATAGTTGAAAAACATGAAATATATTTAATTTGGTATGATTATAAATATTTTATTATTTATATTTTAGTATAATATAAGTTTAGTGAAGATATAATAATTACAAAATATGTTAATATATTTATAAGAATCAAAATTGTTCAGGTAGTATTTTTGCATTATAACGTAGTTCAGGTCGTATTTGGCACTGGATGTTTGTTCAGGTTGTATTTGGCACGACTGAAATTGTTTGGGTAGGAATAGGCCATTTTCCCTATATAGCGACAATCATAGTCTAGTAGACAAACTGTACCATCATAGTCTAGTAGACAAACATATGATCATGTTTTTTTTTGTTTTATTGTGATACATTAATTGGTGTGACTTCATCTTTTGTTTGCAACTAAGAATTTTGTGGTTCTACCTTAAAAACGTGTATTAAATGAATCCAGAACTCTGATGGAAAAATAATCACAAAAACAAGAGATGTTACAAAGATTTATCAGTTCTTTTAGACAGGACCACATAAATAAATAGTGAATATAGAGATTTAAAAAATTGCATTGCCTAACAAGATTTATAAGAAAATAGATAATTTAGAACCACCAACGGAATCTTTTTCTGATGGTGTAATCTCCAAATATTGATCTGATAGATAATTTTGTTCCATGCATATCATGCGAGTGACCTGGGTTCGATATTCAACAACGGCGCCAAAACTTAATATGAATAAAGTTCAATCTTTACTGTTAATGTAGTAGTTAAAGTTTCAATCCAATTCTAAGGATACTAAACAATGAAAATGTAAGACAATATTTTAATTTTATTGCAATCAAGTTGTAATAAGTAGTAACAAAACAAAAACATAAAATTCAAAATCAAGTAAAAAAGAACTAACAGTTGTCAATCAATGAGGTAATATGAAACCATGGGCAAGGGCTTTGAATTTGAATTATCAAGATCCTATTTGGAGTGTTCATACAATCAATCATGGTCTATAAGTTTATACACAAGCAATAGACTAATCCACTTATATGGTACTAATCTGTACACTAAACAAGCATTAAACATCAATTTCTATTTGGTCTTGTGCAAGCAAGTATGCATGATTAATAAGTCTATGAACTGTCTAAGCTTCTCTATTATCAGTTCACATTAGTTAAAAATCAAAGAAAATCGTTCAAGCATTTCATCAAACACCTTACGAGCATGAAATATTTGAATTCATGATTTAGGTAGATCAAACCTAACCTAGCATTAAGAACACACGAAATACATATAACAAAAAGAATCTAACTCTGCACACCCTAAATCATCGTTCAATCATCCTAATTTACCAAGCTCATGGGCTCAAAAGGAATCTCCTCACTAATCATAATGAAAACCTTTACACACAAGTAAGTTAAGATTAAACATATATAGCAAGAACTCAATAAACCAAGAATCATAAATGAAAATGAATTAAAGATGCTAAATGTTGAATCTTACACCAAAGTGTTGAGAGTGAAAACAAGATAAATTAATTTTGACCTCTAAAATTATATATAGTTATTCCAATAATGAGTTGGTTCAACCTAAACAAACCTAAGTTAACCTTAAATTTTAATTAGAAAAATGTGAGATTTTCGCCTGTAGCGTGGTCACTATGGTGGTGGCGAGTTCTTTGCCTGCTACGAGTTGGCTGTTATGGTACTTAGCGCTCCCACATTCTCTTATTTTGTAATGACTTCATGAAGTCTCTATGGCTGGATGTTGTAAGTTGCGCTCCAAAGCGGCTGCTTTAAACCGCTACACAATAGTTTTTATTTTTTGTAGTCGCTATGCTCAGGTCGCATGTCATTATGTCTGTCCGTTGTGGATCACACTTCATATATATATAGTGGCCTCGGCCGTTATATCTGACCGCTGTGACTTCTAGTCCAAAATATTGTAGCCTGATTTTTCACTATTTTGCTCCAAAATGTTCTAATCACTTTCAAATTCACCAAAACATTTCTCCAACTATGCACATAAATGAACGTTGAATGCGTCTAAATGATCAAAATGATAGAATCAAAATGAAGATCAAAACAATGCAAAATCAAAAGAAATCAAGATACCTTAACTATTAAGTATTACGACTCCCTCCGTTTCTTTATATTTGACGTTTTATGATTATGCACATAAATTCAGAAACATTTAATTTTATTTTATTTTCTAAAAAACATCAATAATTGTTACATAACCACAATTCAACCAATAATAAAATATTATATTATTGGTCATCTAACTTTAATTAGTAATAACTTTTACATAAAAAACGTCAAATAATTTGAAACAAATTTTTTTTGATAAAACGTCAAATATAAAAAAATGGAGGTAGTATATTTTATGTTTTGTAAATCCAACAAAATAAAAAACCAAAACTGGTTTAGATCTATATGGATGTTGTGAATTCAGAATCTCAAATATGTAAACAAAAAATTCAAAAGAAAAGCTTGAACTGTTTTAAATAGCAAAAAACTCGCTGTTAGTTTCTTTTTCCAGAAAAAGGTGGAAAAAAAAAATTACACGGAAAATGAAATGTCGAATGCGTCACATCTTTTCACTTTGATTGAGAAAGTAACCAAGCTTAATTGCAATCTTATATTAATACACCAAAGGGCACTAATATATGCACGTACGTGAAGTTCACGTGGACAAGATATCCCTTGCCGGTTCCTTGTTGCACTTAATACAATCTCTTTTTCTTTGGCATACATCGATAGAACCTTGAATTTTTGGGATTCGAATATTATTTTGAACTTTTTTTTTCTGTCTCTCTATTTTAATTTATCATACTTCCATTCACAATTCATAAATGTCATTTTATGTGGGGTCATAAATGTCATTTTATGTGGGGACATCACAAATCCCTTCACTTGCTGGCTTTACATAAAACCCAGCAACCTCGCACTTTTCTTATCATACGAGTAACATGAGATTAAGATAAGAAAACTAATTCCACTAAATATCAGTAGCATATTAGACCAAATCAATAAATACACTGATACAAACACATAAGATAGTATAACACATTTATACTGGATATTTTAAAACACTCGTTTATCCGGAATCTAAGGCTGCTCTCCCGAACATATTCAGTTGCTCAGCATATATTCTATTAAGTCGACCTAAGGATACGTGTGTACAGACCCGACCCTGGATACAATCACATCAAGCATGTGTTCAGAGACGATGACGTTAAGAAGTTATTAGAGCATCATTATCAATGGTCTCTAAGCCGAGTTCCTTAGCGTAAAAGTCCCTTAGTTTTTAACTAAAAACGTTAAGGGACATTCCTAATATCCCTTATATAAAGAATTTTAGGGATATCCCTTAGCGTTTTTAGTTAAAAGTTATGGGACTTTTACGCTAAGGGATTCGGCTTAGGGACCATTAATAATGTTGTCCTTAAGGGCCAGTTTCTGAATCAAGCAGGTTAATATGTTCGAAGCTCACTTACACTATTTTTTCATTTGAATATATTTTTAAAATGAAAATCCTATAACAAAAGAGGAACACAAGTTTCTACTTAAGAAAATAAACCTCATTATCTCTGCCGACGTATGCTATCACCTAGTTTTTTTTCAAGTTGGATATTTAACAAAAAATTAAGGGGTCAATATTCTTTTGTTGCTTCAAACCCAAAAAAAAACATGACCGGCTCCGCGTGTGTATACATGGGTCAATTATTCAAGAGGGAAGTGAACCTCTATATCCCAGTAAATTGTACGACACTATAGTGAACCTCTCTGGATCTATATTAACACATACACTAGTGTCTAGTAAGATCTAAAACAAAGGAAGCTGCAGTTCCACATGCTTATGGACGAACAGAAACTTGAACATAGCTACTATCTCAAAGGGGGTTTGAAACCTCAATCTCCCATATGAAAGAAAATTACTAAACGAAACTCTAATTTCGTCCACAAAGCTTGGTGCCTAAGTTCATAAATCTTTGGACATATATGGCGAACAATAAGGTCATCATCATTTCTATTATATATTACTTTTGGCTGAATCGATCCAGTCACGAGCAATCGGGAATAAAGTTACGTGAGAGAAATAGAAAACCATACACTACCGCTTCGCGCCATCGCATATCTTTTTCCCAAGTTAATAGATTCACTCTCTTGTAGCCCATAATGAGGCCCATTCAAATACATTTCGATCGTGCTCGTTGCAATCAAGAAATTAAAATCATTGCACTATTGCAGAGCTTCTCCAAATAGTTCGTAAATTTACATCAAAAGAAGAAATACAGCAAAAGCAGCCAAACCAAACCACCTATGACAGAAAGATTGAAAAAAATCAAATAATTAAGTTGCATAAAATTTACCAAAACAATTTGGAACTTAAGTCTATTTGGCGACGACATAGAAAAATAAATCAATATTGTATATTTTATACTCAAAACATTGATTATAATATTGATTTACATCCACACTATCAACTTTTCTAGCATGCTCAGTAATAGTATTATGACCAAGTCGCCCTAACTGAGCATCAATTATACTGTCTCTTCGTTTCTTTTTTTGAAATCTTGCCTTGGACAAAACAAAACCATATTATTGTATCTCCAGTACACGAATCTTGAAAACCAAAAATTTAATGAAGTATGTGGATAAAACTCAAACGTAACCCCTTTAGCAAATTAGTTAATTATAAACAGAAAGTAAAGTGGGCATACATAGGAAATGGATATAACAAAGAAATAAATGAAACACAACATCTGAAGCGAAAAGGGTGCGTTACCATTTATTAATAAGTGAAAGCAACTCATCTAACGAAGTTAACAACTTACCCACTTCTCATTAATTTTAACCTAATCTATACATTCACTCCTATACCTGAGACTGTAATTGAATTATTTGTAAAAACATGGTATGTGGCTAAACCTATATGATCGAGTGTGATGCAAGTATGTAAGAGCATAAAGAAAATAGACACAGAGATTTGTTAACGAGGTTCGTTTCCTACATCCCCGGGACCACGTCCAGAACTCATTCACTAGAAAAGGCTGCAACAAACCATTGCTATATGGTATCCAGCACACACCCGTGCCTACCA
>CAKOAT010201821.1:0-39000 GCA_932364175.1 Eruca vesicaria subsp. sativa
TCTTTTTCCGTTTTTCGTTATCGAGCTGCGACTCGACCAGATCTAGGGTTTTATGTTTGTAACTCGCTGATGGCCCCTGCGGCCAAAGCCTTTGTAATTCCTTGTAATGATCGCAACGCTCTTACGCGAATCGGAAATAAGATCGACTTTCTTTATAAATTCGTTTTACTATGTTTTTCATATTTTTCCGCATTTATTTCGTTACTTGTCATTGGCTTTCGCAGAGATCCGGTTCCTCTGGAAAATTAGGGTTTTCCTAAGTTTCCTTATTTAACGGAAATCGACAAGTGTGAATTTCGGTTCCCACACTAGTTGGGCATTTTTCTCGCGGCCCTTTGACTCCCGCCTTTAATAGGCCGAGTCCTACGAGAAAAATCCCATTTCCTGGCGACCGTTTGAATTTCATCTAGTGACGTTTCACAACGATTACCAAGCGACGCAACCCTTCTCCCCACACTCTCTTCATCGAGTAAGTCACTCGGCATGTCAAACGATCCGATCGCCGTATAAGCAACTCGGCTCTTCTCCTCATACCTCGTTCACCGAGTAAATGACTCGGCATGACAACCAACTCGATCACTGAGTAAGCAACACAGCTCTCCCACTCGCAATCCTTTCGCCAAGTAAATCACTCGGCAGATCGAGTAATCCGATGACTGAGTAAGCGACGCAATCCTCCTCGCGATACTTCTACTGAGTGAACAACTCGACCCCCTCTCATCATTAATTTTCCGAATGTCCAACCCGGCAATTCGTACTGCTCGACCGCCGAGAATCCATCGGATTCGCTGGAAAGATGATTTGATATCGTCACCTGCAGTCTACCGAGTAAAGCGTACCGACAAGTTTCCTTCTGTGTCTCGAACATGCTATTTCACAAACCTAACAGGCAAAATCCACTCTGATTCACTGCACCGAATCACCAGTGGACTGGGGGGACTTATGGTCACGGGTTCAAATCCTGTCTCCGCAAAAAAAATTTTTGTAGGAGGTGGATTGCGTCACTCCATCAAGGCCCATGAGAAATCATATTCACCCCATTAGTAAACAGCTCGATGGTCCGGCTAACGACTAACAAGTCGGCTCGGCGTGAGGCTACTTTAGCCGAATAGAAGCCGACCCATCGTCCAGATGACTGATGACTGAGAGAGAGGCGACTCATGAATCCCACTTTTGCGGGCCGAGCAAAGGCCCATCGCGAAACGCCCGTGAAAGCGCACCGCTTTAAGTCAAAAGGAGAGCAAGAGGATCTGCTATAAAAAAGAAAGGAGAGACAACGAGAAGTGGATCCAAAAAATAGACTGATTAGGCGGCAACTTACTCTAGGGTTTTCCTATTATCTCTTTGTTTCTTTCTGATTAGTCCGTACCCCTCCGGTTAAGCTTTCTGAGCACTGGAGTTACTCTTTGTACTCTTTGCGATTATATATAAAGTCTTCCTCCTTACACTTACTCGTTCCCACCTTCGTAATAACCCACCAACGAGTCATGACACTCTCTTGACTGATACACGACCGAACTCGGTACAAAAAGCTTTGGAGCATCTCTTCTCTCAGGCGCCTTTTACAAGGAGAATACAACTTCATATTTTGTACTCTCTTCCTTTCCATAGTTATAGTTCATCTCACCCTCTTCTCCTCGTTCTCCTCCTCCTTGCTCTCGTAATTTATAACCCAAAATCTCTATGTGTTCTTCTTTCTTTGACTTCATGATTTTTCTTTGAGTTGAGTTGTGTAACCCAGAGCCTTCGTTGTAAATAAGATCTATCCAATTAATGCATCTTTTGTTGTTAAACACACAAAACAAAAAAAAACAAGTTACAGAGCTTTGTTGTCTTCTCCTTGTTATGTCTTTCTTCAATAGTTCTGTTAAAGATGATTTTTTTTGTAGTGGTAACTGTTATGAGAATAAGCCCTTTCTCCAAAAGAAAAAAAAAACTATTCTGAGAGTACTACTTTTTCAAAGAACACAATTTAAGCAAAAAGAAAAAATTTAATCCTCTTGTCTCTCTCCTCTCTGTTCACACTTACAAATCTTTCACAAAGATGAAGATGAGAAGGGGTTCCGATTATCCACCAGATTGTAAATATTGACTTTCCGATCAATAGTTTCCTTCTCTATTGATTTGGATAATAGATTTTCTGACTTTATCTCGGTTTCTTATCCGTACAAAGATCAGATTTTGTTTTTTTTGTTGTGTGCTCACTCTTAATCAAGGATGTGCTTCATTGTTTCTTCTTTCTTTTGATTGGGTTTGAGATTAACAAAATTCTGATTGTAATCGGACTTCTAAGAGTAGCTCTCTGTAACTTAAAAAAATCTCGGCTAATCTCTCTTTACTTGAATTCATTGCTCTTTGATTGGGTAATATCACGCTTATCTAGCCACAGTCCTTAATGGGCGGCATGAAGATCTTCGGCCAGAGTGTCTCAAAGACGCAGATGCGCTCCTGTCGGTTGATTGATGAGGAGTGAAGATGGAAAAGACGAAGATTGAGGAGAAGCTAGTAAAGATGATATGGAAATTGAAAGAAGAGGATCTCCCAGTAGAGGAAAAATTTGAGTAGTAAGTTTTAGAGGAAACTTCGGCGGCCGAGCTTGCCGCTTTCTGCATGACAAACACGTGTATAATACGTGTATGTTGCATAAACTTCCGCGTGAAAAAGAAGCTGGTTACTCCTAAATGGGTTTAGGTTAGTTCTAATGTAATGTAATCCTCATCTGGACCACGCTTTTTTTTTTGAATTAATGTTAAATTGATTCAAAAAAAACCATGTATACAACTAGTGCTTCTTTTGTTTTCTGAAATAAAATTCGAAAAAAACCTTCTACCCCTCCCGTTTTTACATAAGCACTACTTACATTCTAGTAAGAAACCAAAATTGCATAAGCTTCTCCATTCCCTTGATTTCATCTCTTATCATTAAGGGGAACTTGTTTCTTATACCCTTATCTACCATCTTTTTGATTAGTGGTAAAGGCAATAGCTTCTCATCATGCATGACTTTGTTTCGCTCCCTCCAAACTGCATACAATACCAACTGAAAAGCATATCTTATGCAGTATATACTCATCTTCTCCCTTCTTTCATCAGAAATGATTAGCAAGATTTCATCCCAGACGTTGGTATAAGAAGTCCCTAAAACTCCCTTAGCAATATACTCCCAAATCTGAGAAGAATAACCACTCTAAAAAAATAGATGACTTCTCGTTTCTTCAGCATTTTTACAGAGAACACATTGAGTGTCTACACCCTGACTCCAGTTGGCCACTCTGTCTAAAGTAGATAGCCTATTCTTGACCGCGATCCAAGTCATAAAAGCAAACTTCAGAGTGTTTTGGGGAAACCAAACTCCTCGAGCCCAAGAACAAGTAGGCTTATTCTCCCGTATTAACAGCCAGGTTTCACGCGAAGAAAAATTATGTTTGAATCCTGATTTCCCTCTCCAAACACTAATATCTTATTTCTCAGGACGTAGTTTACTAACAATGATACTCAGCTCTCCCTCAATTTCATTAAGCAGATCAGTACGATGTCTTCTTCTTCTTCTAACAATATGAGCTGCTTCCTCCAGAGTAGTATTTCTACCAACACCCATGTCAATGATACCTCTCGAACCTAGAAGATCAAAATTAGGTCCTCTCCTCGACCAGGAATCAAACCAAAAAGAGATATGTCTACCATTTCCCAACTCCTTCTTGTAAAACAGCTTCGCCTCATTTCTCATTTTCAACATTTTATGCCACATCCTAGACCCATTCTGGATTTTCGAGTTTAGCTCCCAAATATTTCTCCCCTTTAGCAAGTTATCTTTTATACATTTTCCCCACAATGACTCACCCGCTAGCATCCTCCATATTATCTTAAGTCTGTAGACTTTGTTCACTTCTTTCAAGTCTTGAATACCCAAACCCCCTTCACTCCTCAAATTACAAACTTCTCTCCACGCCACTTTAGCACTCGATGTTTTAAGAGAAGGACCTGTCCAAAGGAAAGCCGCACAGATTTTCTCCACTTCCTTAACACAAGCACTTGGAAGCCGAAAAGCTGCTGTCCAAAAATTTGCTATGCTCATAAGAACATATTTTATCAATTGAAGTCTACCAGCGTACAACAAAAATCTGCAGGTCCAGGAGCAGATCCTACTTTGATTTTCTCCAGAAGAGGAAGGTAGTCTTGTTAACTCATGGCTATAGTCATTAGAGGTAGACCCAAATATCTCACAGGAAGATCCCCAACTGCAAATGGAAAGTTTGTCAGAATACTACTTTTCTCAGCTTCTTTTACACCAGCCATATATATGGTTTGATTTCTCCAAACTAATACTTTGCCCTGGCCAGCTTTCAAACACTTTAAACACTGAAAGAGCACATTCAATAGATTTTTTTGAACCCTCCACAAAAACCATAAGGTCGTCTACAAAGCACAAGTGTGTAAGAGATAAAATTTTACAGCCCGAGTGAAAAGCAAACTTCTGATCTGCTACTGCTTTATCAATATTCTGAGAGAAGACATTCATGCACATCACAAAAAGATAGAAAGATAGCGAGCAACCTTGTCGAAGACCTCTGGAGCTTTGAAAACAGCCAGTAAGATCACCATTAACTTGAATCGAAAAAGATGGGCTAGTAATGCAAAGCCTAATCCAATGCGTAAACTTCTCTGGGAAACCCCAAATCCTCAGACTTGTTAAGACAAACTCCCATTGCATAGAATCGAAGCTTTCGATATATAAATTTTCATAACACATCTTGGAGAGATGTTATCCTTATGATATCTTTTAACTAGCTCAGAAGCGAGGAGAACGTTTTCCATTAGAAGCCGGCCTTGCACAAAAGCAGACTGCGATTTAGTGATAATCCGAGGCAGAAGCTGTTTAAGTCGATTAGCCAAAATCTTTGAGACCACCTTATAGATGACATTGCAACAAGCTATAGGACAATAGTCCTTCATCTCCAGCGAATCAAGCTTCTTTGGAATTAAAGCAAGTATGGTTGAGTTGATACCTTTTGGCAGAAACCCAAATCTGAACACTGATTGTACAGTAGTGAGAAAGTCATGAGATATAATCGGTCAAACTGTTTTGAAGAACTCACACAGATAGCCATCAGGTCCAGGTGATTTATTGCTTGGCATAGCAAATAATACTTTACAAATCCCCTCCTATGTAACTTCCGCTTCCAACATACTATATTCTTCTGATAAACAGCAAAATTTAAGCAGCTTCTGCAACTCTTCCTCAGAAGCACCACTATAGGTATCAGGAATACGATTGAGAAATTCATCAAAAAAACTTACTGCTTCTTGTTTAATCTCTGAATGAGTAGACACCACTTTGTCATTCTTACATCTGATTTCTCTAATCATATTCTGAGCCTAACGGGTTTTTTTGCTCTTTGGAACGTCATATTATTTTTGTCACCTACATCTAGCCAATGAAGCTTTGCTTTCTGTTTAAGAAAATCTTCCTCAAGACTAGCAACATGTAACCAATTTCCATACACATCAGCCTCCTCTTGAATAGCTACATCACTTGGACTTGCTATGTCTTTTTCTGGTTATCACGTAACTCATCAAACGCCTCTTTTGCCCTTTTAGATAGATTACCCAAGTTGCTTTTCCCCAACTCTCGAATCAAAGGCTTCAAAGACTTTAGTTTCTTTGAAAAACTACACATCGCAGAATTTGAATGGTATAACCTCTCCGTTGAACTCCAAAACCCTTGAACCAAAGGAAGAAACTCAGGAAGGCTTCCTAATGCATTGACATACTTGAAAGGTCTCTTGATCTTTTCACTCGGGGAAAAGAGCTGGACTATACATCACATATGGTCTGAACAGCCCCCCGGTTCAAATATAGAATAGGCATTGCTGAATCTCTGAAAAGCCTCCTCATTTAGAAATACCCTATCCAGCTTCTTACAAATGATTCCATCCTCCCGTTTGTTACACCATGTGTACTTTGGTCCTTGATAAGCCATATCAGTAAGCTGACAATGCAGGACCATCCTCTGAAAATCTCTCATACCGCAGGAAACACGACTCGTATTGTCAAATCTTGAACTCTCCACTCGTCTAGAATTTCATTAAAGTCATCCATTATTATCCAAGCTTTATCTTTGAAACATGAAAATCTTTAGTCTTCCCACAACACCTTCCTCTCCACCTCATGATTACTCACATATATACAAGAATAATAAAAAACCTTCTTCACCTTGCAACCCCACCAAACTAGTAATAATCTGATCCGACTTATATACAGGGGTCATTCGGATCATATCCCTCCAAATCAACCAAATTCTTCCTCCTCTACTGTCTTCATAGTTTGTTATAGAAGACCAATCTCTAAACACCTTATTCAAAATTTTCTCTTCTTATCCTACCTTCACTCTAGTTTCCAAAATACTCCTAAACTTCATCTTCCTTTTATTAACCCAATCTACAACCACAGAATGCTTCAAGTCTTTGTTAAATCCTCTGACATTCCAGAAAAAAACACGCCATAGTTTTAGATTTCGTTTAGAGAACCGTGTGCTCTTAGGTTGAACCTCTTGAGCTTTAGTCCTCTGAACTCTTCTACCACCTTTTTGTGTAACTATCTTATCTTTCTCCTTAGTCATATGTTCAAGAATCTCATCTTCAATCTTATCGCCTGCTAAAATATTCACTCTCTCAAGCACCTCATTTGCTATGCTATCATGCACTAGTACCTCAGTGATCTCATCTTCCTCCTCTTAATCTACAGAGAGAACATAAAATTTGGAAGCCGAGATCTGAACTTCATCAGCTTCTTTCGACGCAGTTGAGTGAGCTCTGCCAATCTTATCAGGAGGAACATGTGACCAGTCATTTTATTTCTCACTCTGACCCACACTCGCCACCACTATAGTTGTTGTTTTTCCTTCCGAACCCTCACTGCCAATAGTACGAACCTCCTGTGTTTGTACTATATCCAATTTCTCTTCTAAACTCTTCTCTAAATTTCCTCCTTCTTCCTTATCCTTTATTTTTGGGTTTACCTCACTTGCTTATTTTTCTTCAACCTTCTTCTCTCTTCTTTTCATTCCACAGATCTTATCTGTGTGTCCCCACTTCTCACAAAAGTTGCACCGAGATGGTAACCACAGATAGTAGAAAACCGCCGTGAACTCCTTGCCTTCCCATGTGAAATCAATCTCCTTAGGTAAATTTTTTGTTATGTCTACATTAACAAATACTTTTGCCTTCTCAATATTGGAACACACTATAGTCTCAGGATGGAGACAAACTGGATGCCCCACAGTGCTAGTCATGAAGCTCAAAGCTTCCCACAAGAACGTACTGAGCGGAATCTTACTCAAGTGAACCTACATAGTTATAGTCTCTTCATCCTAGCTACTTCTCTTCTTCTGCCTTTGGAGACCACTTCTTCACTACCATAGGGACTCCCGCGATGTTCCACATCTCTCTTTTGATTACCTTCTCCCTTGCTTTAAGACTTGATATCTTAAACCTCATCGTTTTTGCATTCACATCACACACCTCAACTTTAGAACTTGAATCACCATAACTCCAGATCTTTTTCACCACCATGTAAACCTTTTCTATATGAGGAGCAATATCCAGAAATTTCTCAACCACAAATTTCTCCCACAATAGAGTAGAATCAGCAAAAATATCATCCGAAATCACAACTTTGTTTTTACCATCCTTCGATTGAATTTCTACATCATACTTCTGCAAAACCCTTCTATCCTTCGCTATCGACACCCAACTTTTGTCACCTTTCTTTAAATCAACATCCAACAAATCCTTCTTATCCCCTTTATTCACCACAACCTTCAGAACCTCCCGATCTGTCTCCGGTGGATCAGATGAACTCGGCAAAATAGCCGAATCCATCCGAGAATCGAGTTTCCTAGTTGTCTCCAAAATTGTCTTAATTTTCGTCTTTACTAAAACGGTGCGTTTTTATCAGAGCCCTCCCCAACCTTAATTCTCTCGTTCAGACCTCGCTTTTAGCCCGTTTCATCTTTGTAAACTCAAGCCTTTGGACTAATTAATGAAAATGATCGACAAAAAAAAGAAAGCAAAAAGAAAAAGCACTATTAAGAGAAAAAAAGACTGCTTTTTCTCTTGTCTAACGTCTTTTCTTTTGTGGAGATAATCAGAGACATGTATTCTATCGAGAAGATCAAATCCTATATGGGTGACATCAAACTATATCATTTTGATTAAAGGTTGAGAGCATTTATTATGGCATACTCTGTGGAAGTATCTTTACAACATGAGTATTTTGAACTAACATTTTTGACAAAACAAACCTCTACAAAGAATGAGACGTTCATACGAAAAAATGAATAATGATACTTATCTTTCATTTTTATATTATCATTCACCCCTTATATTTATATTTTCTTATATTTCAAATTTTAAGATACATATACAAATATGTGAATTACAATCAATTGTAATTTTTATTTATCTTTATTTTAGCATCTATTTTGTTATATTTTAGTAATTAATATATAAATTGTTACGAAGTGGATATACAGAATCGTAATCGTATGGAAACGTAAAAATAAGATTTTTTTTGAAAAATTAGAAAATAGATACCTGTTGGAAGACTATATATATATATATATATATATATATATATATATAACATAAAACGATGTTATAAAACGTATGACTAAAATATAGGATTTAAAACATAAAATAACTTATTCATTTTTAATAACTCTATTTCATTTAGTTGACTTTATATTTTTATGATAAAATACTAATAGGTTAAACTTATAAAAATTATTATCAAATTAATTATTTCTACTTATAAAAACTTATCATACACAAAGATAATTTATAGTATGAGTTTTGATATTTACATATTTGACACCCTCTCTATTTTATTACTATTAATTTTGGATATTATACAAAATTAAATAATTATATATTCTACTTATTTATGATACTGAGTTTTAAAATGGAAATGTGATTCCTAATCATAAGCGTTAAGCTTCCAACATATCTAACATATTTTTAAAGAGGTATTTTTAGAAGTGTATAAGAAACAAGATTCTGAAACCTTCCATAAGTTTCCAATTTTGGTTTCGAAGCGGAAAGCAAACTTCAGATAAAGCTTTCGTGCTATCTAGGTGATGTGTGGATTTTTTTAATGGCATGAAAGAGGATAAACTTTTCGTAGGGGGTAACCCACATATTTCGAGAAAAAATAGAAAATATGAAAATTATGTTTTAATGTATATTTGCATCATTCACTTACATAGTATGAAGGTTAAATAGGTTTTAGATCTAGAGTGGTCAAGCAACTTGTAGATGAAGAAGTTGTGCAAATTTTGTTAAAAAGAATCAGTTATGGATGGAAAATTTGTTAACTGATGATTATTAATTAGGATGAAACATGTTACTGATGTTCTTAACTATGAAAATTAAGAACACAGGTGTATATCAAAGAA
Organism: Eruca vesicaria subsp. sativa; assembly: GCA_932364175.1. Classification (NCBI taxonomy): domain Eukaryota; kingdom Viridiplantae; phylum Streptophyta; class Magnoliopsida; order Brassicales; family Brassicaceae; genus Eruca; species Eruca vesicaria. Next base: position 9,454 of record CAKOAT010201821.1, read on the forward strand.
CACATTTGCTTCTTTCGAACAAGAATTTTTATTAGAAATCTTTTAAACAGAGTACACTTGCTTTTGTCTAATCATAATTACACGCTTTCACACGGACTCTAATCTCCTAAACAATCAATCTTAATCTCTCACTTTCTATAGCTCTTTCTCTCACACTTTGCAAACACGTATTTAAATCTCCCAAAGCTTAAATCCTACAAACGGCTTCTTAAACTCTTCATATCGCTAATAGTGTCTTCAATCATGGTTGTATTTAGATGAGTCCAAATCCACACGATTTAACTTTATCTGTAAATTCCTTGATTATAATTTCCTTATTCTATTGTTATCTTCAGCTTACAAATAAGAAAACTTTCCACATCATTACAACAAGAAACGTTCATGCGAACTCTTTGAAATCCAACGCTAAGTGTTAAATTGTACATTAGTGTTTAACCTCCAAATCCTACTTTAACAAATCTGGTCTCAACATTAACTTCGTATGGTAAACAAAGTTGCATTGACTATATAGTGGATATGTTTTTGTAAGCCTATCATCTTATATTCACGTAACCAATAATCCCATGTTCAGTTACCATGTCTATAACACCATGTATCCTATGGATAAACTTTAATTCCTTAGAAAATGTCATTTTATGATAAAAAAATATGACTGGAATTGGTTGTGGATGGGGTTGTGATTGTGATTGTAGTTCTAGATGTGGATATTACTATTGACGTCAAAATTATTTCTGGTCGGGTCAAAACCTTTGAACATGATATATATCAACTAATCACCACTTCTATTGAAGTCGGTTTTGTTGAAGTCGGTAAACCGGATCGATATAAACGATAAAATAGAATTGGAGTTAAGGAAATAGATGATTCTTAAAACGATAACAAGAATAGTAAAACATAGAGACAAGATATGATATATTTCCTTAACTCTCAATATTCTCTCCATTATGAGACAAAACTGTACGAATATTGAGTCCTAGGATATAACCATGTCGAAAAATCACGCTTCACTCGTGAAACTTACGATGAGAATTTCTACGGACGCTTTACGCTGAGAGATTTGCTGGATTTTTCTGTGTGAAAACTTTTTGAATGAAGAAAGAGGAAAGTGGATATTTAATGAGAAGACGAGGAGCGACTTCCTGTAACGTGTGCTCGTTAGTGGGGATTTGGCAGAAATCTCGGGAAGTTTGAGTTACAAAAACTTATCCCCCAAGACTCACTCACTCTCTTTTATTTAAAATATATGGCGAAGAATAAACTGCGTGACATTATTTTATTTGTTAAAAAAATTACTTGTCATTTTAAATGCTGTTTTTTGAAATTTAAATGGCAAAACATTGAGCTTAACTTGATCCAAAAAGATAACTTCTTAACGAGCCAGAGCCCCTCTACCCAAATCGAAGTCCAAGCCCACACCGAGCCGAGCCGGCCGGACGGCGGCAGCGGCGCGCAAGTGGAAGCCTCTCTCTCTCTGAGCTGTTTAAGCCTTGATGATACAATGGCATATATATACTAGTCTTTGATGCTGGTATTCCCCAATGTGGGACAAAGTAACTTTAGTCACTTAGAAAAACTTTTGTGTGTTTATTTACACTAAGTTGCCAACTTATTAGCATCATATCTCATTCACTCTAAATCTTTTTTTGACGTTTCAATATATCAGATTGTAGTACTTATTACAAGCTTTACAATGATATAATAATCTGATCAAGATGACCACCGGTTTGGCCGGAAATGCCACAGGAAAAGTAAATAAAATCACTGTGTCAAAAACTGTTTCCAACAATCCCCCACATAAATAGAAATGAATCTAAACATATGCAGACTATATGCAGAATCGATAGACTCTAAAAAAATTTTACTTATTCTAATTCTGACTAGATTAGACAGACTTTTCGAGAATGTTTGCGAAAAAACTCACTGTGTTTGAGTTGGTGGCATTTTTAAGCCTTGAACCACTCATAGTTAATATTTGTTGGGTTTACTTTACCAGAAGGTGAACATGATGTCTTGAACCAACCGGTGTTTTATGTAAACCGAGAAAACATGCATAACGCAGCTTCATTTTCTCGTAGAATTTAGTTCTCTATTGTGTTCATTGTGGTCCTGAACTATTCCTGGTTTTTATGAGTGAACTTAGAGAATATAGCCTTGCATTCATTCTCCTAGAAACGGCCTCATTTTACACTCAATAGGTGATTGGCCATGAAAAGTATTGAGTAATACTTCACTTTAGAAGCTATGGAATCATTAAAAACTTATGCTTATCCTTCTCACATTCGTTAGCACTTTTATCATCTTTAAGTGACTAGTTATCTCAGGTGCTTTGGTTATATTATGTTTAATTTTGTTTTCCCTTTGAACCTACGTCTTGGGATCTTCAGTCATGATAAGTAAGGTTGCAATCAAACATCTTCTTTTGTAATAAGCTTAAATCCATTCCTTTTGATGATTTAGCAACAATCTCTCGTGACAAACCTTTAGTAAATGGATCCGCTAGGTTGTCAGCTGGTTTGATGTAGTCTGTTATGATTACACCAGTTTAGATAAGTTGTCTAATGGTTTTATGTTGTATTCTGATGTGACAAGATTTACCATTGTAAAGATTTTTCTGAGCTCGAGCTATGCTGATTGACTATCATAATGTATGCGTATAGCTGGCACAAGTTTCTCCCACATAGGAATATCTTTCAAGAAATTTCTAAGCCACTCAGCTTCTTCTGATGCTTTGTCTAAGGCTATAAACTCATATTCCATGGTGGATCTGGCTAGAACGGTTTGTTTGGTAGATTTCCATGATATTGTTGTTCCTCCTAATGTAAAGACATATCCACTTGTGGATTTTGAGTTCTTAGATACTGATATCCAGTTAGTGTCACTGTATCCTTCTAAAACTGCTGGTTCTTTACCATAATGGAGTCCAAAATCTTTGGTGTAGCGCAAGTAATTGAGTACTCTCATTATAGCTTTCCAATGTGTATGACCTGGATTACTTGTATATCGACTAAGTATGTTTACAGCATGCGCTAGATCTGGTCTGGTGCAATAGGTCAAGTACATGAGACTTCCAATCACGTGCATACTTGTTTTGTGAAACCGCTTCCCCTGAGTTCTTTGTCAAGTGCATTTAGGGATCTAACGAAATTTTTGCCGTACTATTAGAGTAATTTTTTAATATGTCTAATATTGTTTCAGCATAATGAGATTGGGTTAATGTAATTCCGTTTGAATTTCTTGGGACTTTAACTCAAAGAATTACATCTGCTAATCCCAAGTCTTTCATCTCAAATTTCCCTTCGAGCATGTTCTTTGTTTGATTGATAATGTCTTTATTGCTTTCAATAATGAGCATATCATCTACATATAGACATAGCTAAACATTTGGATTTTTGATAGTTTTGTAGTATATGCATTTGTCAGATTCATTAATTTTGAAACCATTTGACATCATTGTACTGTCAATTTTTCCGTGCTATTGTTTAGGAGCTTTTTTAAGCCCATAAAGTGAATTTGCAAGTCGGCATACTTTGTCTTCCTATCCAGGAATGAAAAAAAAAATCATCAGGTTGTTTCTTTCTTTTTGAGTTCATTTTGAACTTTGTTTTGTCTTGCAAAGAAAAATATTTTCGAAGAAAGATGCATTTCTTGATTCCATTACTGTATTTACATGAATATCTGATATTTCAGATTTATGCATGTACCAGAAATCGATAAGCACTATTGTTATGTGCATATTCGATGAAGATGCAATCCACTGTTTTAGGTCCAATAGTGATCTTTTTTTGTGTGGCGGTACCACAACTTTTACCAAGCGCCCCCACGTTTTGAGGTATTATACGATGGTAAGTTACCTTTCTATAATTCATATGGAGTTTTGCCAGTTATTTTATGTGAAATTTTGTTGAGGATATAATTAGTGATAAGCAGCGCTTCCCTCTCCCCCCCCCCCCACATGTTCTGGGGTAGCTCAGATTCGTGAAACATTGCATTCGTCATCTCTTTTAGAGTTCGATTCTTGCGTTCAACAACTCCATTAGATTCTGGGGAATAAGGAGCTGTAGTTTGATGGATTATTCCATGCTCTTTAGATAATTCATTGAATGGCCCATCATTCTCGCCACCTCTATCGCTTCTAACTATCTTAATAGTTGTTTTAAGCTGATTTTATACCTCGAGTATAAATTCTTTGAATTTTTTAAGGTTTCATCTTTACTACGTAATAAATATACATAGCAATATTTTGTGCAGTCATCTATGAAGGTCATAAAGTACTTTTACCACCTCTAGTTATGTATTTTAAATCACATAAATCGGTGTGAAATAATTCTAGAGGTTTGTTAGTTCTTTCAACAAAAAGCGATGGTGTTTTTGTGAGTTTAGCCTGTACACTTACTTTACATTTTTGTTTACTTTTTTTACATTATGGGACGAGATTTAGATTCATTAATCTTTGTATCGATTTGTAGTTTACATGGCCTCATCTTTCATGTCATATATTAAAAGACTCAACCTAATAAGCTACTGGCTCTTTCTTATTCATTGGAACTTTTGAAGCTACACTTTTTGGAAGGACTGTGGCAAATCCATTCTTGCTGACCAAGATTCCGGAGACCAGGTTCTTCCTCATGTCAGGCACATGCTTCACATTCTACAGAGTCACGTCATGTCCAGATGTCAGAACCACCTTGCCGCGGCCTTCAATCTTGGAGACTGCTTTGTTCCCCATGAACAGCTTCTCCTGAGTTTTACTTTTCTGATTGGTGATGAACATCCCCCTATCAGTGCAAATGTGGGTGATGACACCAGTAATTATCAAGCAAACTGTAAGGCCTAAAAGTTGGCTAACCAGGCACATTTACACTGGGCGTTACAGTTCCTAGAGAGTAGATTCTGTCTCTGCGAGTGTAAGTGTGTCCTTCAGATCTATATCCAAATTGTTAAAAAATTTACTATTTCGCCCTTTCTAAATATACCACAATATCCATGCAAAATGATGATTTTCCATCTTAGGAATAATCCGCCAAATTAAATGATCCATATTTGTAAAGAGAGATTCTGTTGGGAAAGTTACGGTACATTTGCAAACGCAGTTTTGCGGTTGGTACTGTTTGTTGACGTTTTGCAACAATCACAGAAAATGCTATAAATTACTTCAAACTGTTTTAAATCTTTTAAATTTAAAAACTAATTCTAGTTAGCGTTTGCGGTTGCGATGGTTGCGGGAAGGTAAAAAAAAAAATAGTTTAGGAAAATACTATATATTAATAAAAAATAAAATATTGCAATAATAAAAATACTGATATGTATCTTACATTTATTATAATAGTTTTATAATTATATAAAATATAAATATTGTTAATTTATTATTTAATCACTGCTGCATTTGATAGTTAAACATGCATAAATATCTTGCAAACATACCAATTTCTAATCGCTATACCCGTCGTACAAATCTCTTAATAACATTTAACACTACAATCACTTGCATCCGCAAATGCTCAAAACAACATCCACAACCGCACAGTTACCCGAGTCACACACACACACACACACACACACACATATATATATATATATATATATATATATATATTATTTTTTTTCCTTCACTTTTGAAGGCTCCACGTCATCAAATATGGTGACCTCATGCTTACACGTGTCTGTTCACAAACACTTTTTTTTGTATTTCGTTGATGTCTTTCTAGGTGGGCTTTAATAATATATATTCGGCTTGTTATAAAGACAGTCCGGGCTCACGAAGATTGGTCAGGTGTGCTGCCAATACACATGATGAGCCCACAACTCATGACTTCATCTTCTAAGCTTTGACAGGGAAGCGATTTCCAGGGTTGCCGCTGCCGTTCTTAGACAATTGTTGCTTAAAAACGTCAAAGGAGCTCCAGCTGGTTTACGGGGGATTATATTTCTCGCCAATCGGTAGTGGTAACCGCCGTCCATGTCGAACCGCCCAAAGTTCTTCTTATCTTGTATGAAAACTTGGACCTTCATGAAAATCTACTGCATTCAATTTATTGTCATTAACGCTATTACTTACATCAATTCCTTGAATCTAATTCAATGCATGACCTCATGGCTTTCATTGTGCAAATCCACAACTATAAATATGTGAGTTTATTTCTGTGAAATTCATTAGTTCATTCCTCCCAATCATATCATTCTTAAACTTTCATAGATTAGAATGGAAAACTCCTCTCTCTAGAGCCGATGTGAAAGCATGGGCGTTGTGACTTCGCTGTTAAAGTTCGTTTGCTGTTTAAGAAGTTGTTCTGGGTTGATATCTCGGAGGTTCCGGTCAAGAAGAATCAAAAGCTTCCCAAAAAGTAAGATTTTATCTCTATGATTTGCTTGCTCACTAAGCATGGAGCTTTGGAATAGTTGTCATTCCTCATTGATTTGATAATTGGGTTGTTCTTAATTTTGCTTATGTTTTTTCTTGGTTTGATCAATTGTTTTTGAAGAAACAAATTGATTATGTCATTTCTAAACATTGGCACTTGAATCTTTTATGTCCAAGTAAAACTCACACATTTATTTTATATTTCTGAAACAAGAAAAATTGCTTACATATAGATTGTAAAGAAAGTTAAAAATTTGAAAGTGATTGAAGTGGTGGGGATAAGTATTTGTTGCCTCCACCACCAAAGGTTATCTTCAGTAAAAACAAATAATAGTGAAGATCAAACCATTAAATCAGTGAGGTAGTTTTGTATATGTGCTTCCCATGTTTGCTAACAGAAAAGGAGTTGGATTGCATTATTTTACAGTTTTAGAATGTTGTTGTCATCAGGAGTATCAATAGTGTTTATGGCCAGAGCATAGCTGAATTAACTATATATATTATCCATATACATATTATGAGATATGAAAATGAAGTCAACACCAATATTACTAATAACTTTGGGTGATCAATTTGCTTATGTTAGGTTGATAGTATGTTAGCAGAATTTACTGCCATAAATCATGGGACAGAGAAAATATGAAAACTTACAAGGGACATGATGAAGTTGTTCCAGTTGGAGATTTACATTAAAGCAACTCCATACAAAGAGTTTCTAATTGCTTTTGGTGTGTTTTATCATTTTCTTTTCTTAGGTGAATTCGTAAGCAACTTCCCACAAAAAGTTTCATATATGAACTTCTTGCAATAGCAAAAACTTTTTCTCTTTTATGCGTCGTTCTTTTAATAATATAATAAGTATCTATGTGCTAATCTTTCATATATGGAAATTTTAATAATATCAATCAATTCAGCACTAATATGACGATCCATACATTCAATTTTGAAATAAAACTTCAAGTTATACATAATTGTAAAGTTAAAAGATCATTTCTATTTAAAAATCAATAAATAAAAAATTATGAAACACATGACAACATATAACATCTAAGAAAATAAGCATAATTAAAATCACTATGAAAGAAAAATATAAAACAAACATTGTTTTGTGTATACTGTGACTATCTTCATAGGTTTAAGTCTTTTCTTAATTTGTATGTACGAATGAATAATATGTAGATATATAGTTTTGCTATATAAGATCATCATGATTGAAATTTTATGGTCCTTTAGTTTAACTAACATGTATCTAACAATTGTTTTAATAGCTTGAACTTAGTTTTTATTTTGTTTTATCTTTGTTCTTCATAGTGATTTTAATTATGCTGATTTTCTCAGATGTTATATTTCGTCATGTGTTCTAAAAATAATATCATGCGCGAATATACATTATGATGTTTATGTCATGTATTATGTTCTAAGGTATCCATATTTACGGCTTTCTTTCCTTTACAATGTTCCTGAGCTAAAAGTTATGTTTTTTTTTATATTCATATTTATGTTTTTCTTTTATTGTTTTCCACGTGGAAGTATAGCTGAGAGAAACCGCAAAGAGTCTGGAGCCAAAGACTTTGGTCAAGTGATGAGATTAAGATGAGAGACAATCTGGAGAGGGCGAAAAAAAGACCAAAGGAGCACCATAAAAAACTGGGAAAATGCATCAAGTTGTTATTGTAAAAAGCTTCCTTAAACTTGGATAAGCATTTCATTTCTTCATAATAAGTTTATAGTTTTGTCAACAAGAAGACAGAGTGTGTTTAAGTATAGGTAATTAGAGATGCACGTGAATATTTTCCTTTTTGATGCTGGACAAATTTGGCTTAGACTAATTTTTATTTTCATTGGTTTTCAGTTAAACCAATTTCAAAAAAAAATCATATGATAAAATGATTCGAACCAAATATGAAAACATTTCTGTAAATTTAGAGACAAACTTAAAAATATATTTGACAATATATCAAATTCCACGCAAAGCGCGAGCTTCCCCTAGTTAATTTAAAAGTGATACCTGGAAGAAATTAAAAAATGAGAAGGTGGAAACCGGAAATAAATGTATAGTGATTTACCAAAATATTCTGAGAAATCGACATATTGTATAACACATTTCTTTATTTTTCTACAAAACACCCTTAACTGAAAAAAGAAAACATTTAAAATAAATATTTTTATTTAAAATAAAATTGAATAAATAAAAGAGTGAATTTTTTAAATATTTATGAAAGTACTACATGTTTGGAAACTCCCTTATATTGTTTAACTAGTGGTATGTCCGCACTACGCGCGGATTGTTTGATATTTTTGTTATTCAAATTGATTTTTTTGTTTGTTTGTTTGTTGTGTTATTTGAAATGCAGGTCATGTTTTTTCTATCAGTGTTGTTGCTGGTGTATTCTAATTGTGTAGTGCAATGGATTTATATAGATTTAAGAAACTTTTCATGTAAGAGATAACGAAACATATATGTTGGAAACAAATGACATGGACAAATTGTTATAGTAGAAAAGTGATAAATATTTTTTTTATTTATGGGAACATAACTATCATATAAAAATTTATTTGTGTAGTACATAATAGTTGTTTTGTTTCGTTTTGATTTATGTATCTTAGAGGTGTTGTGTTAATATTTCTTTTTAGTTAACTTTAAATTCGTTTAGTTTGAGTTATATTCTATGTATGATTTTTTGTTCGATATAGAAAGTTAATTTGTTGCTGATGAGGGACTTAGAAAGGACTTTTTAATGTTTTATCTTGTAACTAGATATGGACCCGTGTGTTGCACGGATTTTATTTGATGTTTTAGCATTTATATACTATAAAATAATAATTTATTTTATAGTTTTATGATTTTTTCATATGTTGTGTGAGATTTATTTTAGAAATTAAGAATTCGTTTTTCCATTAAAATTTCAATTAGTATTTATGGTTTAAGAAGCATAGGTTTTATTTGATGTTTTAAGTTTACAAAGGACATAAAATAATAAATTATTTTATATTTTTAGGATTTTTTTTGTATATGTTGTGTGAGATTTATTTCAGAATTTATAATTTGTTTACCCACATAAATATTGGTAAATATTTTTATTTTAATAATCATGGCACATAAGTGAATTGTTTTTTAACTTTGTACCTAAGGCCAGAGAAAATACTCATACCTAAAAATTTAATCCAATTTGAATTAAGAATTAGAGTGAAATAAAAAAAATTGAAAGTTAAATAAGGTCAATCAAGTCAATGAAAATACCATACAATTGGCATTTCTTAATTTGTGATGATAAATCTTAAAATAAATAAATAAAATATTTTATTATATATTGTAATAAGGTTGAAGAAGACAATCTCAGAGGTAATTAAGAAATTCCTCTAATTTCATTTTAAGTATATGATATTTAATATTATATATATCATTTGGAATTTTTATATAATTTTATAAACTTAGTTTCATCCCTTAAATATTAAACTCTACGCACTAAATCCTAAATTCAGATATAATGAGGTTTTTGTATAGTATTAAAAATTGTATTCAATTTTAAGTATTTCAAAAAATATCTTTAGTTTTTTCCAGTTTTTGAGTTTGTAATTTTTCCCATGTGTACTTAATTTATAATTATTTTCAAATTACTTGTTTCTCATTTTCTACTAACAATTATGCCATTTTGTTAAATTTGTCTGTTATTTTTTTATTTTATTTTTGGCAACAAAAGGATGATCTATTACTCAACCTTGGGGTGGTCTGGGTAACCAGATCGGAATAGAACAACCAACATACAAGAGCTTACGATAAAAGGATCTAGCCGTCTTAACTAAAGAATCAGAAGAATTGTTATGTAACCTAGGAATGTAAAAAATTTTGAAATCAGGGAAGCGGATCCTCAGTGTCAAGAGTTTTTCCAATTCCGTTGAGAAACTAGGCCATTCGTGGGGATTCCTGAGCATCGCAATCATCTCCTTGCAATCAGTTCCAAAGCTCTGACATGGCGAATGTTGAAGCATGTTCTTCATTGCCCACCGTAGTGCCTCCAACTCTGAATGCAACGCAGACTTTACTCTATCAAAACTGCGCAACCCCATTAACTGACTATTTCCCGAGCTATCGTTCCAAACCCAACCACATCCACTGAAATGATCTGTAGACATCCAAGATCCATCCACCATGCATATGTTACCAGAATTATGGCCTGGTTTTCCTCAACTCTGTCCCCTAGGGATGACGGTATATCCTTCTCGTTTGCTCGGAACCATACTTGACACTCACTTTCTGCATAACGCGCTAACTCCAAAGGGTCTCTATCAATACCTCTGAACATTTTATCATTTCGAGCCTTCCAAATATACCAAATTATCCAGGGATAAGGATCCCTATCCAATTCCGGTTCCATTATAGAACTTTTCCTCCAGAAGAGGTAATCCATGTTCGCATATGTGCTCTGAAGTGGAAATAAGGAAGGACTGGTAGGCATGGATGATAAGGCCCAAACTTGCAATGCAGGCGGACATTCGAAAATTGCATGTGTAATTGACTCTTCTGGTTTCCCACAGCGTGGACAGTGGTTATCACATCTCATATGTCTGTAATTTAAAATTCTCGTAATAGCCACATGACATGTTATTAGTTGCCACATAAAATGGCATATCTTTTGGGGTGCCTTGACCTTCCAAGCATGTGCTTGAAGTTTTGTGATGCTAGGTTCACATACAGCAGGGTCCTCTTTCTTCTTCAAAATATTTTTAGCTACCCAATATCCAGATTTAACTGTATATTGTCCATTCCTTGTATAGCTCCAGCAGTACGTATCACGGTGATGCATGGAGCTAAAGGCCATACTCTTAATGAGTGGTATATCAACAGCAGCTACACAATTCTCAAGGCGGCCCTCATCCCAAGTCTTCATTGCTTGATTAATTAAATCGCTCACTCTCATGTTCGGATTCAATGCCTGTGCCGATGGGGATGTTGGTCTCGCTGGGATGGTAGGGATCCAAGGATCCTCCAAAACTTTCACCTCATATCCTGACTGAACCTTTTGTCTAATTCCCAATAAAATAATTCTCGTTCCGCCGATATGCTTGTCCACACATATGATGGGCTACTGACATTGAGCTGGCACAAAGGCGAACTCAATCTGTAGAACCTGCCTCTCAAAACACGAGCTACCAGGGAGTCTGGATATTGAACTAATCTCCATAATTGCTTTGCTAGCAGCGCTATGTTGAACTCATGTATCATCCTAAAACCAATCCCTCCTTCCTCTCTGGATAAGCATAACTTGTCCCATGTTGTCCAATGTATCCCCCTTTTTGGGGGGTTTGAACTCCACCAGAACTGTGCGATGGCACTAGCTAAATTCTCACAAATCTCCAATGGGAGAAGAAAGCACGACATTACATAAGTTGGGAGAGTGAGCAGTATCGATTTTATCATAACTTCTTTACCACCTTTTGATAGCCACCGTCCAGTCCATCTATTGACTATGCTCCTTAGCTTGTTCTTAAGGAAAGAAAAGAGCTTGCATTTAGATCCACTGATATCTTTTGGGATTCCTAAGTATGTACTCATTCCTCATTCATTTTGGATCTCAAAGTGTGTTTTTGATCTCTTGTCTTACATCCTGACTGATTCTTTTACCAAAGAGTAAAGAAGATTTATCAAAGTTAATACATTGTCCTGAAGCTTGTCCATATTTCTCGACCACTTTCATCACTTCTTCACATTCACGGGGTTCCGCCTTACATCATCAAAGAGAAGATGGGATACTGTAGGGCACGCATTATCTTTCCTTGGTTCTCTCTGCATGATTTAGAAGGCTAACGAGCGCTTCCGTGCATAGAATAAAAATGAAAGGGGACAGAGGATCCCCCTGTCATAGACCTCTCTCCGGGACAATATTCCCTCTTAGCTGGCCATTCATAAGGACCTTGTACTTTACTGATGTTACGCATCGCATTATCCAGGTAATCCAGACTTCTGAGAATCTCATCTTTCTCATGGTGGCCTCAATGAAGGACCATTCCATTCTATCATATGTCTTGCTCATGTCTGTTTTAATAATCATCCTCTCATTGCGTCCACTCAGTTTTTTTCTTAAGGCATGGAAAATCTCCAAGGCTACCATAATGTTGTCAGATATCTGTCTCCCCGGCAACAAAGACTGACTGGATTTCTGAAATCCTATCTGGTAAAACTTTTTTTAATCTTTGGCATAAGACCTTAGAGATAATCTTGTAACTAACGTTACAAAGAGTGATAGAGCGTAGCTGGCTTATCTAGTTCGACTTATCTACTCTTGGGATAAGGCATATGTTGGTATCATTTAAACCAGAAGGGAACGTTCTTTCAAATAGGAATTGATTAACCATAGGAGTTAGATCATCATTTACAATATCCCAAAAATTCTGGTAGAACAATGCAGTCATTCCATCCGGCCCCGGGGCTTTCTTAGGGTGCATGGCAAAAAGAGCCAACTTAACCTCCCACTCGGTGACCAGAGCTGTTAGATTCTCATTATCTGCTGGCGTAATTGTAGTGGTAACTTCAGATATTGCATCCTCTATCTCCTCCGGGTTTGATGATTGAAAAATGTGTCAAAATTTTGTCTGTTATTAAATAATTTTTTTAATTCATTTAATTATATATTTTCCTAACAAAATTTTAATAAAATAGATTAGATATACTAAATATTAAAACACAGATGTAATAAGATGACGATGAAACATGATTTATTTTTGACTAAACACATAAAATCATTTACGTTGATAATAATAATAATCTATTTTTTATGACCAAACACAAAATATACAAAACATGTGTTTGTTTTTGTATGACTAAACATATACAAATACCGATATAAAGACCAATCATGACAAAATCTTATTTTTGATTTTTCGGTTAATTAAATTTTTTAATATCATGTTTATCATCAAAATCTCTATGTTTTAAATTACTATTAAATAATTTTTTAAAAAATTCTTTTTTCTATGTTTTTGGAAAAGAAAATATTATATTTTATGAAATCTTTTATTTAACTTAAAAACAAAAATACTATCAAATACTATTTTACATTTTTTAAGATTTTAGAAAATATAGATTACTATCATACAATCATTTAAATTATCTTCTATTTAGAATTAGGAAAAATTAGATTACTATCAGATAATTATTTCATTACTATTAAACATGTTATTAACTACTATTTTAAAATTCGTATCACTACTACTTTTACAGTTAGGATTTTAAATTAAAAAATTTAACAATCAGACATAAGCAAAATGGTACATAAATGTAACAAATGGTACATAAATTTAACAAATGGTGCAATGATATTTTCTTTAGAATTTTAGAAAAGCCAATTGGTAATTAAAAATATACTTTACAAATATCATTTTTTGTTTAGTTTGTAGAATGGAAAACAACAATTAAACACCCCCTTTTTTTTTTACTTTTACACGATATTTAAAATTAATATTTTTAAATTCGTTTTTTTATTATTTTAAATATTTGTTTCAGAATTTGTGAAAATTAAAATTACAATTAAACACTTTTAACTTCTTCTTTCTATTTTTAAATATTTTTTTTTTCAAATTAATATCTTCAAATTTTGTTTTATTATCTTAGTATATATTTAATTAAAAATAATCATCAGCTTAAGAAGAAAATAGCACAAATAATATTCGAAATAATTATTCTACAATTTATTTTTGTTTAGGATTTGAAAAAGGGTAATTACTGTTAAACTCACTTTTATAAATTTTTTATGTTCAATATTTTAGAAAAGGACAATTACTATATATATTTGTTGTCATTATCTTATTATCAACTAAACTATTTGTAAATTCGTTTTCATTATCTTAGTATATAAATTTTGTTAATCATGGTTTATTTTAATATATATTTAAACATTTTAAAGGAAAATTACTATTCAATAATATTTTTTAGGATTTTTAGAAAAGACAAATTGGTAATAAATAATATTTTACGGATATTTTTTCTTAGGATTTGTAGAAAGGAAATCTATAATTAAACATCCTTTAGTTTTTTTTTAATTTTAAACAACATTTAAAATTACTGTCTTTAAAATTTTTATTTTTATTATTTTAAATATTTTTTTTAGGATTTGTATAAAGAAAAATTACAATTCAAAACTTATAAGATCTTTTTTAATTTAATTATTTTGTAAAAATTAGTATTTTCAAAATTCATTTATTATCTTAAGATATATATAAAAAATTAACAGTTTAAGAACAAAAAATTATAAAAATATTTGAAATAATTATTCTACAAATACTTTTTGTTTAGGAATTAAAAAAAAACTATTAAACATTCTATAATTCTCTTATGTTCAAGATTTAAGAAACAGACATTTACTATAAAATAGATTTTTTCAAGTACTTTTTATTCAGAATTTTAAAAAAGAAAAATTATTATCAAATAAAGTATTTTGAAAATCTTTATTTTTTGCAATTTTTAAAAAGAAAATGGTTTAGAAAATTTGCTATTAAAAGTTTTAAAACATTATTTTTTATCTGTAAAATCATTTTCATTTTATTCGTATATATATTTTATTAATTTGATGTATTTTAACTTATATAAAATTCTAATAGGAAAATTACTATCAAAAAATATTTTTTAGGATTTTAGAAAAGGAAATTGATAATAATCTGTTTTATGAATATTTTGTTGTTTTTATTTAAAAAGGGAAAAATACAATTAAACACTCTTTATATTTATTTTTAGGTTTAAAAATATGTTAAATTATTATTTTCAAAATTATTTTTTATTTTTATTTTAAATCTTTGTGTTTAGGATTTCTAAAAAGGAAAACTACAATTAAAAACTTTTAGCTTCTTTTTTCTTTTAATTTTAAAGAATTTTTTAAATTAATATATTCAAATTATTTTTTCTTATCTTAGTATATATATTTTTAATCATGAGAATTTTAATACGTGCCACAATATTAAATAGAAAATTACTATCAAATATTTTTTTTTGTAAATATCCTTTATTTAGGATTTTACAAATGGAAAATTACTATCATATAATATTTCTAATTACTTTTTAACAAAATTCTTTTTTGTTATTATCTATATATATATATATTAATTATGAAATAGTTTAACATATGTCACAATCATAAGTATATAATTGTCATGTGTCACAACCTTGTTAATAGTAACTTTGAAGAATCAAGTTTTATATAATAAGATAGTTTGTTTGACATAGGCCATAAATTAACAAGACTTATTCTTGGGTTCATCTCCTATGGTGATAGCATTTTAAAAAGAAAACAAAATCTTATTAAGTTATATTATTTTTTAAAATATAAAAATACCAAAAAATAATAATTAATAAAAACAAAAATAATTCTTTTTAAATAAAATATTTTAACACTAAACCCTAAACTCTAATCATAAACCCTAAACTCTAATCCTAAACCCTAAACTCCTAGGTAAATCATAAACCTTTGGATAAGTTTTATATTGTTTTAAAAATTTAGTGTTTATGATTTACCCAAGGGTTTAGGGTTTATGATTAGAGTTTATGGTTTAGTGTTTTAGTGTTAAAATATTTTTTTTAAACAATTTTTTTTATAAAAGTTATCCAAAGATTTATGATTTACCCAGGGGTTTAAGGTTTAGGATTAGAGTTTAGAGTTTAGTCTTAAAATATTTTCTTTAAAAAAAATAATTTTCGTTTTTATTAATTATTAGTATTTTTATTTATTTTTAAAAACATAATATAACTTAACAAGATTTTGTTTCTTTTTTTTAAAAGATATCAAATATGAAATAATTCAATCTTATTGGATGGTGAACCTAGAGGTTCATCCTAAGGGGTGAACCCAATAATAACTCAATTAACAATGCTTCCGATTTTAGCTGAATTCTAGAATTGCTAATTTTCGAATTAGAGGATGTCGATATGATAAATGAAAACATTTGACATAAAAAAATACAATGTAAGTTATTAATGAACCTAAACTTGGACAAACATACCTTAAAGTCGTGATTATGCAGTTTTGTTTTTTCTTCGGAATTTATTTCATCCAATCTCTTGCCACATCTTTCCACTTAGTATGAGAAGAAACAGAAACACATAATCTTTTTGAAAAACTAACTATAATCTATGTTTATTCAAAGATTGTTGAGTCAAATCAAAGCTTACTACAATTTCTTAGTGCTCCATGACTTACTAATCTGAAAAAGAAAAAAAAAAACACTTTGAAACCATCAAAATGAAATAAATTATTAGGAAAGCATTTTCAAAATGCAAATATGTTCTCTTTTATGATTTTGATCCATCCTAGGTCTCTTAAAATATTTAGAACCTCTCCCAACTCTATAATCTTCATCTTTCTCTCCTTAGATACTTGTACAACATCAGCCACCTTTACTCTTCCTTCTTTTCTCTGTCTTCTATATCAGTTGTGTCATCATTGTCCAACTATGATCTTTGATGTTTTTTTTTGTACTCAACACCTAAGGATTGCTCTTCTAACATTAAGAAAATTTACTTTGCCATTTTATATAAATATTTGAGCTTTTATGATATATATATTAACCTATGGATTTTTGTCATCAAAAGATCCTTAAGAAGGTAAATAACCAAAGATTTTATTATCTCATCCTTTCTAGATATTAAATATGGTATAATTAAAAATAATAATATTTTTTATATATTTTTGGGTTTATTGTTTTTAAATTCAAATTTTTTATAATTTTTTTTATTTTTTAGATTTTTTTTCAAACCTCCTTATTGAGATTCGAAAAGGTTTTTTGAAACTATTTTCAAATTTTATTTTGATATATATATTTTTTTTAAAAAAAATAAATCCAATTCACAAAACTCCACCCTAAATCTATATTAGTTAACCCTACAGATATACGTGTATATTTATCCTTTCATAAACCTCTTTTGATCATTCTTTATCTCAGAGAATCTTTTAGGGAAAATAAACTAAAATGAGTTTTCATAAGAAATTTCTCTATACATATTTTCCAAATAGTTAAGAATCATTTTTGCTTCGAGATTGAAAAGGAGTATTTAGTTATAGAACCTAGTGGGATAAAGGAGATTTGGCCTATATATATTTCATTATTGTTAACTTTCAGGTTCTAATAATGATGCTATGTTCTTCTTACAGAGTTTTATTTTGGTAAAATTCTTACAGAGATATTATGAAGGAGAAACTTTATTACCTCAAGACTTGTCATGGAATACCATATATAATTTGAAAATGTTCTCCAAGCTGATATTTTTCAACTTAATAGAGTAATGCCACTATTGATGCTAAATTCTCGGAAAAAGATCTCAAAGGTCGAATCTTAATGTAATGGTCCTTAAGCTGCATGTACAGAACTCGAAAATACAAAACAGAAGTGTTCAAAAAGATTATCATTCCAAAGAGGAGACTTTACCCAGTCATGGCGGGAGGCAAGGAAATGGCGGGCCATGAAGTTAGATTCTCAAAGTGGTATTTTACGAAGATGAAGTTAATATAGTCTTGAGATACTGAATCAGATTGCAGTGACTATGGGAGCCATGCACATGTACTCTTGACTCCAGCATCCGGGAATAAATGGAAAATAGATATGATGAGTTTTTTTTACGTCCTTTGTGACTAATATGTTGTTGTTGGATCCAATAAGTTTCATGAACCAGCCTTCGGGTGCATATACCCCTCTGAGTGATGGTCTGTGCATTATGGGTCTATCTCCTTCTATGTATACATAAACCTTCAACATCTCCATCATTTCATATCTTCTAATGAATTCAATAGGAGCTCAAAGCAGTATCAGTATATGACCTCTGATGCAATCTGAAGTAGATACTAACCTCTGATGCAACTTGAAGTAGGCAAAATAAAACTCCCCTTTTAAAGTTAGAAACATTGCGATAAAGAGTAATGTAGAAGAAAGGTTCTTTGTTATCATTTGGTACATTCCCAATCTCATATTTAGTTTTAAAATGCTGAGTGTCAGGCCGAATAACCCATTTTGGTTTTTGAAGCAAAAAAAGAGTAAATGATGAAGCATGTTATAATACTAATGCAACTTGCTTTAAGTACAAATGTATCATATCAAGAACATGGATGTAGCATTACAAGAGAAAATTTATTGGTTTTGTTGGTTAACAAAGTGAAATCCAACTCATGCAACAGCAATAGTAGAAAAAGTTATGGAATTTGAAAATTGCAAACGATAAATTCCTTTGACAGCATATCAGTTATATACTTGCAGGAAAAAGATGTTCTTAATACATATCATTTTAGAATCCTATTCTGAGGTAAAAAGACAAATAAATTGATATCGAGAAGCATATAAAGCTAAAGGGAGAAGATAACAAAGATATACACACCTGAAGCGATTCAGCATCGGTTGTCATTATGTATGTTATTTTTTACTGTTTCAAAATTATTCCGTCCATCATTAGTTACACCCAGCGAGTTTCAGAACACATCAGAAATCTACCAAAGTACTAATTTTAGCAGAAAAAAATACTATAAAAGCAGCTGCTAGAAATTTCAGAAAAAATAGCACACATATAATACATCAGAAGCAGGAAAAAAAAAATTGACGGTGAACTTTAGCTTACCAGTGCAGGCCTAAGCCAGTAACCAACATGCATCACACTTTGAAAATATTAAGCTTTGCTTAGAATCCCTATACATGAAAATTTAACAGCAACGTTAAGCTTTAAGAAACAATCCACCAATAATTCGACTATTGATGATCAATGAAAATAGAGATATTGCATATCCAGGTGCGGATCTACTAAGCCCAAGAAGGGAGCAGCTGACCCAGGAAAAAAACAAGAACTTATTTAAATGCACCAGATTATGAATTATTTTTCAGCTTAGTTGGTTATAATCTTCTAAATGCCCCCACTGGCCTAACGTTCGATTATCAAGCTGTCTCGTTATCACAGTTTTTTGTTTTTTCTTTTCTTCGTTTACTTTACAATTTTTTTCCTTTCACTTGTTATGATTGGTTGAACTGTAGATTTAAAAATTTTAGTGTAGAATTTAGACTGTAGATGTTTTTGATGTAGTTGTATCTAATGTAGCTGTAGAAATTAAATGAAAAAAAATATAAAAGGAAAGATATTCCTACAACAATCCTACAGCAATAATTTTTTGCTTTAGAAAATAGGGTTCCTACAACCACTTTTCCAATTTTTTGACTTTAGCTTTAAAATCTACTTAAAGTATGATTGGTGATTTAAATGGTTGTAGATAGAAATTAAATCTAAAGTCATTACTTACAACCCAACCAATCACCCTGATTTTTTCTTTAATGTTCTCTTTCTTTTAGATTTTTTCATCAGTTATGTTCATTCAACTAACTTTTTTCACAAATAGTTCCAGTTTTTCATGTCATTTCATTTTTAATAGATTCATTCTTTTTACTTTCAGCTATAGAAAATATTTTAGTTAATTATTTTTCCCCCACTAATTATATTTTCTAGATCCGCCACTGTGCATATCGAGGCTAGCTTAATATATTTAATCAAGATGATACGATAGAACACATATTTCATCACATAAAGAACTCGTGCCCACATCAAATTTTCACTGTTTTTATTAAATTAATTAGTTACTTTAAGCATTGATCACAATATATAAACAATGAAACACAGAGATGTTTACTTACATGAGCGGAAGTAGGCAAGTCCAGAACCGTCTGCGGTGATCCTCCGTCGACATAAATATTACCTTTATCGGTCAAGCCTCTTTGTGATCTTCTAAAAATAAAGCTTCAGAGCCAGAAAATGCCGTCAATCATTTTCATCTCCGTGGCAAAACCATCGAGTCCCTCTTCGACTCATCACATCCTCCAGAACCTATGAATAACTCTCCCACCTCTCCATCATAGTTTCAATCTCCTCGCTTGCTCCTTTACTCGTGGCCATCCACAGAAACAAAGTAGACAGCAATGCATCATCAGCGAATACTATGATTTCGGAAGCGGCCATCAGGTATATGTAGGGAGAGACGAGCAAAAGAGGAGGTCACCAGTTTGTGGTTTCTGAATTGAATAGGGTATTAATGGTTTTCCATGGTAGAGGAAGGTGGGTCGTTGCAAAACTCAGAAACAAGAGTCAATTCAATTATCAATTAGAATTAGAAACGTTCACAGAAATTACCACATCGGGGGAAGATAAGGGGAATTGAGAACACATAAGCTTTAAAGGTGAGTTGGTGGTAAATGAGCTGATATTAAACTTACTTAAATCCATTTATGTTTGGGTTATCTGTGTGGGCTCA
Organism: Eruca vesicaria subsp. sativa; assembly: GCA_932364175.1. Taxonomy (NCBI): domain Eukaryota; kingdom Viridiplantae; phylum Streptophyta; class Magnoliopsida; order Brassicales; family Brassicaceae; genus Eruca; species Eruca vesicaria. The sequence goes on from CAKOAT010201821.1 coordinate 30,070, forward strand.
TTTGTTGTGTAATTGTATTGTCAACAAAATTTAAAAATTTAGGAGAGGATGACGTGTCACGTTTTCCCCTCCCTTATTGCTGATGTGGAACTCTAAGAAGAGACTAAACTTAACTTTATTATATAAGAAGATATTAGTGGTGTGTCTGCGCTACACGGATTGTTTGCCATTTCTACTATCCATCCATGTTTATTTTTCTGATTTCATTTTTCATTTGAAACAAATGTTATGTATTTGTTATCTTTGCGTTTGCGTCTATATTGTAAGTGTTTACTGCGTTTTTGTTTTAGAGGTGTAGATATTTGCATGATGGATATATCTACAGTTTTCCTCTTGAGTTTACTATTGTGTTGTATTAACATTTACCTTATGTAATATAACATTGTTGAGAATAAGAAGAAAGACAAAAGAGTTTTATCATGTGCTAACTCTGTGTGCTAAAGTGCATACCTTATTTTCTTTTTGGACGGGCTATCATGACAGTTGATGTTGAATTAGAACCTTGGGAGAAAGAGGTTGGTTGTACGCGGGCCAACTATAGCATCGACTTTGAATTTTGGTTTTACCAGTGGCTTAAACCATCACTTTAGGATGTGTTAATTGTTTAGTATATTGTGGTTGAGATTCTACATGAGATATGTGTAAGCTTATTCCTTAGTGCCTTAAGATTAATGCTGATTAATGTTTGTTTGTTAACTTTTAATATTGGCGTCGAAGAAATAGGGGAGGCATGTATTTGTCTCTTAATCAACCGTTACCGTTTTAAGAAAAAATAAATGCAAATTTTTCCAAAGAAGGGTCTAACTCACGGAAAGTTCACTGTAGACAGTTGACAAATAAATTTATTTTGCTTAAATCAAATATCCTCAAACTCACATATTAAGTCACTTAAATGCACTGTGTTTATGGTTTCACTGAAGCTATTCGATGTTAAGGTATTTTAATGCTTTAAATTTGTTTGGAGAGCTGTAAAAAATTTATATAATGTAGTGTCAAAAATGTAAGCCTCTTCTGTAATATTGGTTTACCATTTTACACTGTACCTTTTTGAGCTATTAATATGATATGCTAATTAAAATATTTGAACAATAGTGAATATTTTATTTTCCAACATTTATTAAAACTGTAGCTTGCTTGCATTTCCTACAGTTTGCATTTTAACAATGATAGATTATGCACTTATGGGGATAGCATAATAAAATGTTTATATATTCACTTGATTGAAAGATTATGATTCTTTCAAGATACTATTATTTGTTTTTTTATGTGTTAAACATAGAGAAAGTGATATACCATGATTTTGTCCCGCTTTTGGTCATATTTTCTATATGTTTTTGTTATAATTATCTATGTTTTGGAGTCTATTAGGTATGTTTTCAGGTTCAGAAGCATTTTGTGGTAAAGTGATGATTTAGGTGCCTTTTGGTGCTTAAAGAAGAGTTTTCCAAGATAACTATGAAGATCCGACATTGAGAGACACATATCGATCGATACACACCATGTGTAATTGATCGATGACGCTTCCGTAGAAGTTGAAGTCGAGATACTCCATAAATCGATGAGCAAGATTTATTTGGCCAACTTGAAGCCCAAGTTCTCACCAAATTACAAGACTGCCCCTGACGAGTTTTTAACCTAATTGTACTCCCTATTTATAGCTATGCCTATGAGCCTTAAAAGATATGAAGTTTTGAACCAAGTTTTGTATTCTATTTTATACTTAGCAATAAAAGCATTTTCTCTTCTTCTTATTCTTTTGCTATGAATCTCTTGGCTATGTCTGAGTAGATTCATATGTTAGATTTGGGGTTCAAATAGTTATGAGGGATTAGCCCCAACTATGGATTGTTGAGTTGTTATTCATTATCCAAATGAACCCTAATGCTTACTCTAGACTTGCTAGCTAGAGTATTGATTATGGAGTGACTAATCTAATAGTCATCTTCCTGAAATCATTTGGCTAAACCCAGACTCTATTAAGGCACGATGCGACAGCCGGTCTGATAGAAATTCTCGGGTGAACAAAGTTCGATCCGATCCAATACTTAATATCGTTCGATACTCCTCTAGAGTTATCGATCGACGACAGCTTATATCGATCGACACTGCGATAGCAACATCGATCGATGCAGTCGTAAATCAGATCAATGGACGAGTCTAACTAGCGACAGCTATAGATTTGTCTAAGGGTTGAAGTTCTCATATATTTGCAAGCCATTCGTTAAGACATCCATAGATTTATAATCCTGATTTTCTGAATAGTAACCTTGAATCTAACTATTTATCTTCATTGTTTTCAAACCCAAAACCTATTTTCCTTAGCAACTTACCATTGCTACTTATTTTATTTACTGTTTTCAACCTTTTTCAACCTAGCTTAATCACTTAGGATTATATCTTTTGTGACTCTAGTTCCTTGTGGATTCGATCCCTAAGTGTTACGATTGAACCTCTTATTTGAAAGAGTAAAATCACTCCTTAGGTTAAACATTTGAGTGACATCAAATTAGGTGCCGTTGCCGGGGAACTAAGATCACTATTAGATTTAATCTGATTCATTCTAGGTTATTTGTTACTTTTTATATTTCCATCTTTTGACACAAAATTTTTTCTTTTTCTTTTTGTCTCTTTCAGGTACATGCCCAGCAGTACTAGAAGCAACAAGAACAAGCAACTTTTGTACTCAGAAGATCCCAACAATCTAGAGCGTAGCATCCGCAAAGACATACGCTCCGCATCGATCGATACCAATACCATCGTATCGACCGATACGCCCTTTCCACCGACAATCAACAACCGTTCGTCAACCGATACCTTCATCACCTCATCGATCGACATCAACAACCGTTCGTCGACCGATACCCTTCACTTGACATCGATCGATACACCACACCTTACATCGATCGATACTAACCGGCGAGACATGGTAGCGCCTATGATTCTCATACCCGATGAGAATGGAGACCTGCGTGATCAAGATGGTCATCTGCGAAATGCAGTAGGTCAGAAGCTGAATGATCAGAAGGAGATCATTACTAAAGAAGAGACAGCACCCACATGCATCATTCAACCTGTAGAAGAGACCAGAACTTTGGCTGATTACAACCGCCCCGATCAGTTCTATTCAAACTGATCAGCCATCCTCCCTCCTGCTATCCAGAGAGGAGATTTTGAGCTCAAGCCGCAGTACTACACACTTGTGGGTCAAATCCCTTTTTGTGGTTTGCCCCATGAGCATCCTATGGACCATTTGGAGAGGTTCGAGGATCTTGTCACCCTAGTCAAAACAAAAGGAGTCCCTCAAGACTATCTTTTCTGCAAGCTTTTCAAGTACTCTCTATCTGGAGAAGCTTTGCAGTGGTTAAGACAACTACCACCAGGTTCCCTTACCACCTGGAATGATATCAAGCACACCTTCCTGCATAATTTCTTTGATGATTCACGCGTTGAAGACTGGAGGAAGAAGATTGCTACATTCACCCAAGCCCCTGAAGAGTCATTCAAGGATACTTGGAACAGATTCAAGTCCTACCAGCGAGACTGCCCACACCACGGATTCAACCAAGTACAACTGTTCTGCACCTTCTATAGAGGCATCAGCCCCGATTTCAAGAGAGCCCTTGATACAACTAGCGATGGCAACTTCACCACCAGGAATCCTTAGAATGCTATCAAGCTAATCGACAACTTAGCTTCCAGCAACAGCACAAGAAACTATATGAAGACTACATCATCCCCTGGGAAGGAGTACGTCAATGAAGTTCAAGCACAGCTAGACAACATTCAGAAGCTCCTAAACAAGCAGATATGTTCAGTGGAATATTCAGAAATTGTTGAAGACGATGTCAACTGGATTAGTGGAGCCGGTTTTCAGATGTCTGGTAACCAAGGAGGATACAGAAACTTCACAGGCCAGAGAAGCAACTTTAACCAGAATCCCCAGAAGCCCAACACCTTCAGCAGCAGCAACCCTAACAACAACAGAAGCTATGGAAGTGCCTTCTACTCAAATCCACACCCACCCACCCAAGATACTAAACTGGAGGAATTGATAGACAAGATACTTGAGATTCAGCAGAAGCTCGAGGTAAACTTCAATGGAAAGATCGATTCTGTCTACACCACCTTCATCACGAAGATAGATGCACTCAGCACCCATGTGAAGAAGCTAGAGACCCAGGTGTTGTAGACAGGAGAAGCAGTTAAGAAGCAGGAGTTTGCCCACACCCAGAACATCAATGCCCTCCTAGATGATGAGTTTTCGCAAGAGGTAGTAGAAGAGTTTTAGAGATCTGATGATGAGAGTGAAAGAGAATTCGCCTACGACTACTATCGATCGATATTACCAGCTCAACATCGATCGATATCACCTTTATTTCGTCGATCGATTGACTTCGACGAGTGTCGATCGATGAACTCCGACGAAAACCCTCGCGAGTGCAATTCCGTCAAGATTATGTCTCACGCCGAATTCGCCTCACTTCACTCACATCCGCCCAGCCCTGTCATCGATCGACAAGATGCCCCCATCATCAATCGACATCAAGACACTAGCATTGCTCGACACACACCAACCAGTGTCGATCAATACGAAGTACCCCAACGCCGAGTGCCACTTCCTAAAATCGACAGTGCCGGTCTTGACGCTTTCCGGGAGTGATATTACACCACCAGAAACCCTACAGCAGCCCTAAAAGAGAGACCCACGGATATTTTTGAGTCCATGGTGATAAAATGGAAAATATGGGGAGAGTGCTCCGAAAAAAGGAAAGAGAAGATACCTAAACCCTATAAAAGAGAAGCTAATGAGAAGGGGTTGTGAAGCTTCAGAAAAAGAGTCCTCAGAATACCTAAAGAGAAACCTTTTAAAGAAGCCTACTTTTCACACAGATTGTGGATGTTCTTCAGAGAAACAAAGGAGACAAAAGAAGACATCAGGAGGATGTTTAACCAAGTCAGAGATAGCCTCAAGCAGAAGATAACACTGAAGAAGAAGAATGATCCAGGGAAGTTCACAATACCTTGCTCCATTAGAGGTGTTGAGTTCCCACGTGCCCTCTGTGACACAGAATCTGGAGTTAGCATCTTATCCAAGCTCATGGCAGATCATCTCGGTCTGAAGATAGAGTCTTCTGAAGAAACTTTCATCTTTGTAGATTGTTCACAGCAAAGCTCTGGAGGCATCGTTCGCAACCATGAGGTACAAATTGGAGAAACTCTAATTCCTACAGATTTCCATATCCTCTCCAACAAGCTAAACTTCAAGACTTCTCTACTACTTGGAAGAGCCTTCTTAGCCACAGTTGGAGCTGTTTATGACCTCCAAACAAACAAGCTCTGCCTAACCCTAATCAACCCTTCCATTCACTACGACCCTGTTCCAGTAATCAAGTTCCCAAGGCCAGCCAGCTCAACACTCGTAGCCACATGTTTTTGTGCCCACGAATTTGATTCTATGGAAGAGTATGAAACCGAAGAAGCAATATCGACCGATGACACCACTTCCCCATCGATCGATATCCTTGCAGAACCATCGACCGACAATACTACCTGGTCATCGCTCGATGGAGTCTTCCGACGGACCGAAGCCGAGTTCCCAGAAGCCGATTTCAGTGCAGAAGATTGGGAAAACGATCACTACTTGCCCGAGCTTGCTAGTATCACTCCTCAGGAGGAGTATGATGAAGATTAGAAGGAGGAACGAGCTAGAGAGTACCGATTTCTTCGAGAAGATGAAGAACAACCTCCATTCCCGAACTTCATCCGACGAGCATCGACCGATATGACACCTAGTCCATCGATCGATATGCCCTACCCCAGATCGCGCAAACGACGGTTTGAATCAACAAGCGACGAACCCTACTGCAAACCAGTCTATGTCCCACACGAACCACAATATGGAGATTACTCGATTGGAAGCTAGGCCAGCGGTTATCACGAAAGTTTTGCAGTAGACACAGCACCCCTACAAGCCGCGACTCAACCTGCAGATCCCGTATCGCTCGACAAGGAGTACAAGCCATCGACCGACACGACCTACAAGCCATCGACCGACGAAGACATTTCTCCATCGATCGATATCAATCACAGACCACCAACCGATCCTGCCACAACACCATCTGAGGTACAACTACCAAAATTCGATTTAAATTCACTAATTCCGGATGAGTTTGGTATTTTCAAGGATTCAGATGGTCATGCACGTTTTCCTATCATCGAAAACTACCCGAACCAGACAAAGCTCCCATCGACCGATGCATGGAGACTAGCATCAATCGATACACACCGAGAGTATGGGACAAGAGCTTTCCAAAACGGAGAACGTCGTTTCTTTTTAGAAAAGAAAGATGAATATGGAGTCTACAGAGATGAATCTGGCCATGCTAGAGCAGTAAACGGAGACATCATCCCTGTCACCAAAGAAGATATGGAAAACTTGCTGAAGAGAGCCTCACTATTTGGTCGCTCTTGTTTCTGTCTACCAGGATATGCTGATCAGTTTGCTAAAGGAGTTCCAGATGGCAAGCTCTACACACAGAAAGAAGTCACCTACATGCTAGATGGCCTCACCAGCAATCACACCTGGAAGTTAGCAACCATACCCTATGAATATGAGAAAGCACTATCAAGACTTCGGAGTGAACTACTCTGGAACACCATCAACCCTGATTTAGTACGGTATGAAAGAGAAGCCCTTGAAGAAGAAATCGAAACCCTGTGCGCGCAACTGAAGTCTCAGACACAGCCATCGACCGATACAGATCCCCCTGCATCGATCGATACACCCGTACTTAACCTGATCGAGCACCACTTACATAAGCTATCGATCGATGACAAACCCAGTCCATCGATCGATACCCGTGCTCAAGAATTCTGTACCAGGGAAGAACTTGAAGAAATCACAGCATAGATCTACAAATCCATTGAGTTTTGTGGAGACGAAGATTACAGAATATTGGACGAATATTGGTTTCCCCTACACAGTGATTTCAAAGGTCTGCAATGCACAATGGAAGATATTCAGAAGGAGGTAGAAGATATCCAAAGACAGCTCGCCAGCCGACCTGACACATCCCCATCGATCAATGAAGCACACAACGCATCGATCGATATGCAACCTCCAGCCTCCACTGACGATCCAACACACCACAACACCATGCAGCGCACTACAGAACACATCTACAGCATGATTGGCAACCATCAGTACAGCCTTGCCAACTTAGAGGGGTGGTTAGAAAGGATCCAAGTAGAAGTTTATGGTTTGAAGACTAGCATGACCAGAAGTGAGAAGGCCAAAAGAAGCTTTCTAACCTCTTGGTTTGATGAAACACAAGAAAAGGAGGACACTTGTTTACCAACAAGTACCTGCAACCAACCTCACTAGCAACCATACTTCCATAGTCAAGCTAAACTGACTTTAAACAAGCGCTGAGTGGGAGGCAACCCACTGTTAGGTATTTTACTTACTTATTTTATTTTATTTTTACTTACTAGTTTCGTTTTTATTTGTTTTTAGGAAGATAGACACACGATCCATACCTATCGACCAATACGAACCAGTCAATATCGCTCGACACAGACCAATACGCATCGATCGACGATGGCGACTCACCATCGATCGATACCCATATCGGTCAGGTATATCGTTTCCAATTTTTGATATCAGTTACATATATTTACTTTTTCTTATGCTCTAACTCCGACTAATTATACACTGAGGACAGTGTATGATTTAAGTCTGGGGGAAGTTGATTACTGATGCTACTTTACCTCTTTTTGATCTTTTTGATAAAGTTTTCAAAAATTTGTTTTATTGAGTCAAGAAAGGGAAAAAATTTCAAAGTCTTACTTTTTATCTTACCACTCTTTAGCACCATCCTTAGATTTATTGATTGCAGAAAATACTATAGATGCTAAAGTGGATCACCGATCACCTATGTCAACACTTTCATGATTGTCTGGAAGAACCAAAGCTGATTTCCAACCTAACCTGACATCTATTGCTTGTCTTGGGGCTTGGTATACAAGGGATCGGAATCCTCTTGCAAGTCTGGAAGGTAAAAGTCTCAAAAATTTTGGTTTCCTTCTTTCCTTCCTTCGGTATCCCCAGAAAATAAAAGATTGAGATGATTTCCTGAGAGGCAGAGGGAGAGGTACATTACCTATGACCCCACTATTCGCTTACAATTTGTCAAGAAAGATCAATAAGATGAACATTAACTGTTCATTGGGATTGATATAAAAGAAAGAAGAGTTGGGATTCAGAGAAGGGGGATAAAGAAAGAAAGGGAACCAGGATGAGAATGCCTGAAACTTGTTTGAGTTGAATCCAAGTGTTCCTTGATCGATACTCCCAAGGTAAAGCCTACACCTTTATTTTTATGCATAAATGAAATCAGTAGAGGGGATAGATAGACAAGGAATGTTTAAGTTGATTGGCTAGATGTTTAGGTTGCTAAGCTAGGATATGGTATAATATACTTCTGTAGTTGATAGGAATAAGGTGTGGTTTGCAACAAAGTAGGAGGTTATGATTTTTAAGTTGAGATTTTGATTGAGTACCTGCTGTTTTTAAACTTCTTTTCAAGACTGACTTGATGTTTGCTTGAGGACAAGCAAAAGGTTAAGTCTGGGGGAGTTGATATACCATGATTTTGACCCGCTTTTGGTCATATTTTCTATATGTTTTTATTATAATGATCTATGTTTTGGAGTCTATTAGGTATGTTTTCAGGTTCAGGAGCATTTTGTGGTAAAGTGATGATTTAGGTGCCTTTTGGTGCTTAAAGAAGAGTTTTCCAAGATGACTATGAAGATCCGACATTGAGAGACACATATCGATCGATACACACCATGTGTAATCGATCGATGACGCTTCCGTAGAAGTTGAAGTTGAGATACTCCATCGATCGATGTACGCAATGTACCATC
>CAKOAT010201821.1:39100-56438 GCA_932364175.1 Eruca vesicaria subsp. sativa
ATGTCTGAGTATATTCATATGTTAGATTTGGAGTTCAAATAGTTATAAGGGATTAGCCCCAACTATGGATTGTTGAGTTGTTATATTCATTATCCAAATGAACCCTAATGCTTACTCTAGACTTGCTACCTAGAGTATTGATTATGGAGTGACTAATCTAATAGTCATCTTTCTGAAATCATTTGGCTAAACCCAGACTATATTAAGGCACGATGCGACAGCCAGTCTGATAGAAATTCTCGGGTGAACAAAGTTCGATCCGATCTGATACTTAATATCGATCGATACTCCTCTAGAGTTATTGATCGACGACAGCTTATATCGATCGACACTGCGATAGCAACATCGATCGATGCAGTCGGCAATCAGATCAATGGACGAGTCTAACTAGCGACAGCTATAGATTTGTCTAAGGGTTGAAGTTCTCATATATTTGCAAGCAATTCGTTAAGACATCCATAGATTTATAATCCTGATTTTCTGAATAGTAACCTTGAATATAACTATTTCTCTTCATTGTTTTCAAACCCAAAACTTATTTTCCTTAGCAACTTATTATTTCTACTTATTTTATTTATTGTTTTGAACCTTTTTCAACCTAGCTTAATCACTTATGATTATATCTTTTGTGACTCTAGTTCCTTGTGGATTCGATCCCTAAGTGCTACGATTGAACCTCTTATTTGAGAGAGTAAAATCACTCCTTAGGTTAAACATTTGAGTGACATCAGAAAGCCTTGTTTCAAAAAATAAAAATAAAAAACAAAAAAAAAACAAAGAGAAAGCCTTAAAACAAAGAGGAAGCTATGTGAAGAAATAAGTTTGCAATAATAACTCGAAAGTGATGCTAAAATACTTTTAGAAAGGGAGAATGTAGTGGAACGTTTCCTTTTACATGTTCTGCGCCCCTTCTTTCCAGTCTCATTTCGATCAAGTATCAGACTGCTTGCTGCAGGACGAACGATTGCTGGTACAACAGATGAGGATGGTTGATGGTTGTCATTTCTTGTCTCTCTAACTTTTGGTGTCACACCACCCGCTACCTCTGCAACAGCGTTTTGGTAACCAGAAGAACCCTTTAGTTCTACTGGTTTCTCTTCAGGCTTATCATCATCAGAACCATGGTTATCTTCCTGAGTATATTGTAGTAACAAACTTGAAAATATAATATTCATGAAGCCCTATATTTTAAATCAGTGAAAAGATACCAACATGTATGACAAATTTTGGGAGCTGTGCACACTGTTGCTCAGTAGCGATACGGGAAATGGTGTAATGTTTGGAAGTGAAGTTGAACTCTCCTTGCTTGAGCTGGAAAGTGTAGGTTTGCCCACAATAACAGTGAAAAACTTGGAGGAGTTTGTTGTCTACGTGAGCTTTCACACCTGCACCTTGCAATCATGGAGATATTTTATTTACAAAGCTAAACATGAAAGTTAGAGCATATTAAAATTTCCATATCCATTATACGTATTAGAGTTACTTACTTTTCAAAAAGTTCTTGATCAACAGCAGTTTCAGAGTCGAAGTAAATATGTATTCCGCAAGTGCCATTGAGATATAACCGGCATGCATGATGGTAAGTTAGTTTATAGAGTGATATGTTGGTCTGAGAACACTATAAATCCTATGAACTCGGATAAATTTGTGTGTTTTTGCTGGAGATATTACAAATTATCAGAATCTCACCTCTACCTTGGGATTGATGCTAGTGACCAACACAACTTTTGACTCAGACCCGTAGCTTTCAAATTTGTTATAAAAATACAGAAGCTAAGCCATTGAACAGACTAACACACACATTCACATTCCTGTAAATTAGCAATGAAATTAAAAAATTGGAGAATACGACAACATACAAAGTAGTAAGAGATGTAGAACACTGGATTTTAAACTCTAAATGCTACCTTTCTATCCGTAGAGTCAGTATTACACACTGTGTCCCTTCGCAAATTGTACACTTAATTACACATAGCTCACCAAGAATTTCTTGTAAATTTTAAGGTATACGTTAGTAAATACAGTGGAAAGATTCTTATTCTTATTCGCAAGATTGCATATAGAAGTAAGGTCAGTAAATACAGTGAAAGATTCTTATTCGGAAGATTGTATATAGAAGTAAAGATTACCAGGTAGCTCTTTCTTGGTATCATCTTACGCCAACGACTGGTCGTGAGTGTGGAACCGGAAGAAATGAGATCTACTATCTAACTAGTTAGAATTATTTTTTCTAAATATGCAAGATAAAACGAAAAAAAAATCAAACACAACGGACAAACAATGGAGATGAACATAGTAAACTATGCCTTTTATTAAAATCTAAAACTAAAAGAAACACAACCGTCGAATATTCACGTATACTATTGAGATTGTACTATCTAAATGGTTAGAATGATTTCTTTAAATATGCATAAAACAGAAAATCAAACACGACGGACCCATATGCAGACAAACAATTGAGACAAGCAAAGAAAACTATGCTTTTTATGTTGTTAAAAAAAACTGAAATAAACACAACCTTCAAAGATTAAAAAGAGGTGTGTAATATAGAATGGAAGATGGTGGTTCTGCACAGTAGTTACCTGCTCGTCCATGAGAAGCATGGCAACCCATGAGTTGACCACCTTTCTTAACAATCTGAGTAGACCGGCGGTTATAAACAACAACCAGAGTAACCGAATTCAACACTGACGTATTTGGTTATTAGCAGAGACTGTTCTTCGAGGTTTCATAGAGGTTGTGTTGTTCATCACATGGAGTTTGGAGTTGGACGTTATAGAGAGCTTATTGGCTGCGTCTTCATATGAATCTCTCGGTAGATGAAGATGATGAAACCCTAGCCTTTTTTGGGCTTGTACTAAACATGGTTGTAGAACCCAAAAGTCAACACATTACACATATATGGCTAAACTGAAAACATAACATAAAGGCCCACACAGAAAAAACCACAATCACTTGTAAGATTAACATTTTTGACATGCCACGTGGTGAAAATTGTCTTATACTCAAAAATGATATGGCAGCATAAGAAGAGACCAAAGTCAAGTTTATTATATAAGATTTGATCCATTTTTCCCTACTTTCTTCTTCTTCATTTTTCTTTTTCTTGCTTTATATGCTTTTTTTTTTTTGATCCAATCTTTGTGCAAGTCTTTTTTGTACAATTCTCGACACGTAGTAGATTAATTTATCAATTTTTCTTTCTAAATTCGTATCAATTAGATGAAAAATCTGATACTCCACCAAAGTTTGTTACATATGTGGTTTTTCTTTCCAAATCCTTCAACCACCAAAAATTAATTTCCAAAGACCAATCTTTTGTCAGTCTACTCTTCTTTCTCATCTCATTCTTTCAACCATGTCTCAGTTTATGAATTTTTCATTATGCTTCCAGAATTAAAATTAAGAAATGAATTAAAGATTGCAACTGCAGTATCTCAATAATTGAAAATTTACAGATTATTCTAAGTTTTAATTTAAACAATACATAAATTGTTAGATGATAAATTCCTTATGAGAAAAACATACTTATCAAGTAATAAAATGAAGTAACTTCTAATCATGTACATAAATTCTAAACAATATGGTAACGGGTTTGTTAAATGATATACCGTTTTAATAAATGATTTGTTAGTTGTTACATGATTTGTTATTTGATACGTGTTTTTATAATTTGATGTATGTTTTTATAATTTGATATAAAGAGTGAATATCTAAACTGTTAAAACTGAAATACATTTAGTACTGAATTTCACAAAAATTACAAGTGAATGTCTCTGATCTTTTTGTCTTTTAACTATAAACGTAGCATACATTTTCGGATGGGCCTTACGACTGGGCTGTTTTTCTTACATTATTAACAATCAAAAGAACAAGCCCTCTCCTTAAGGTTTCTAATTACTATTCATTCTCCCACGTGCCGCTTTCTGAAGAAACCAATGACACGTATTATTGAGACGTGTCGGACATGTGAGACGGCAAGCTTGGCCGCCGAGAATTTTCTGTACCGACCCTCCGTTTTTGCTTCTCATCACCGTAAATTCCATGGAAACCTCTTTGTAAGCTCCAAAACCATCTTACCCCACTTCTGCTCCAACCTTTGCTTGAGGATATAGATCTCCATCTACCGCAGATTATAACTCCTAGATAGTTCGGATTGACCCACAAGAGATTTTTTGCTGGGCCGTCTTTAATATAAGAAGACGCCAGCTCTACTAAACCTCCATTAAAGTCACTCGGATATCAATCTTTTACCTTTGCTTCCTTTTGTTAAGATACTTTAGTAAGAGCCTATCGACTTTCATAAGAAAGTAAAGTTTGACTCTTATTGAAAAGGATTAAGTGCATAACGTTGAATAAATTAAGAATCCATCCCAAGCAAATGGAATCTAACAGTTTATTGCAGAAGAGGAGAGTATCAGATTTTTTATAAGATCCGATCAAAGATGGTCGGAGTTTATTAAGACAACAGAATCCTCTCGCGATGATGTTAAGAATATGGTAACCCTTATCTGATTAATGTTAAGATCGACCTGATGACGGAGAGCTAAGAACTACTCTACTCTGTTAATGATTCTAGAGAATTTGTCTTTTATTCACTCAAAAAAAAAAAAAACAAAAGAAAAGACTAAACATGATTAATTATACAAAAAGAGGAAGTATGGCGCTATATATTATCAAGTAAGCATGCCTTTGGAGGAATCCAATTGATGAAACAAGAAGCTACATTTGGCATCTCTCGACTCTTTCCATATTCCTGCTAAAACAACTATCACCGCCACTATTATCACCATACTGCTACACTGCACCAACCTCTTCCTCATTAGCTTCTTCTGTTTCTGCCATGATGATGATGATGGAGACGATACATTTTCTTCCTTTTCCTGCATCTAGAATTGTTTCAGCCAGCTTATTAATGTCTTTTTTATTTAATCCATGTCGATATTAGATGCTTTGCTTTCTAGAGATTAAATAGAAACTTACAACATTGCTACGACTTATTTCTTCTCGACTGTGGTTTGAGACCCTTTCTGTGTTGTTTGGTGTTAAGGCAGGCTTCTGTATTCTTGTCTGCAAGCGGATTCTCCTATGAGCAGTTCCCTGAGTCCTTATATTTGCTGAGTCCGACAAACTTGCATGCCCTCGTACTTTACTCTTGTCCTTGTCAAAGAAGCATTGTTCATTATTCTCCTCTACGATCTGCACATTTCAACAATGGTTATATTGAGAGGGAAGAGTGTAGCTCAATATTTGCTAGGCATGTGAATCCTACCTTGGACATGGCAGACTGCACTTCATCTTCTTCAAAGCTATCTACATCTCTGTCGTTCTTGTTGTTAACCGGCGTGAATGGCTGGTCGATTTGCAGCCGGATTCTTCTAGGAGCAGTGCCTTGGTTCACAACAAAGTCAAGATCCGTCTGAGTCTCTCCAGCCCTAGCGTTAAACTCACTGGGACTAATGTTGTGGTCAACAGGGTGTGGCTGAAAGGATGACTGCTCAAGCTGGTTGACATTAGATTTAAACGAATCCATAGTTGCATAAGAAACAGCAGGATACTGCCCTAAAACGTTGCTATGAAGTGGTGTCACGGTCCTAGAGGAACCGGATGAAGACTGTATCTCTACTGTCTCCTTGCTATCACTGGCTAATCTGGAAGCTCCAAAGTCATGAACAAACTGCAGTACATGAAGAAACACTATGGTCGTAAGTGATTATCAATCATCAGCTTAAAAGATCCTTAATTACCTGTGGCTGTGGGCAAGCGGCTTCAGCACTCCCGTTAACAAAACCAAAGGTGTCTCTGGGAAACGACCAATGCATCATTTTGGGAAGTGCAAACTCTTTCGCTTCACTAGATGATTGGTTATGGAATACTTCATCCAAGACATCTGCCAGGGACTCATCTTGTATGGCGGCACCGTCCTGAAAATGTAGCCCATAATGACAGTTTCCAAAATCGCTAGAGTACATAGAATCCATATGTGATGCAGGAAAACCGATGTTTGGATGCGCTGGAGTGTATGTTTGGTCACCGGTTTGAGCAAAGCTGGGTCCATAAAGACTTGAAAAGTCCCGCGCATATGGACTTTCCTACACAGAAGAAAGTATAAGCTATAGATTAACAAAAAACTGTGATCAAAATACTTGTTACCTCTAGTATGCTTTTTCCGGAAACACGGTCTTTGGCTCGAGAAGTTTCAGCATGATCAACAGATTTCTCAGTTTTAATCATCATTGGATGATCATCAGGCTTGACATCACTTCCCTTGTCGCTTGGACACCTCTCGGTGTCATCTGATATGTTTTGAGCATGTACACGAGAAGTAGCTGTTTCTTGGACCATCTCAGAAGAGTTGTCCTCACGAGAGCCTTTAGTTGTGGTGGGAGTGGCATTGACATTCTCTACTTCGTCACAGTTTGGAACATCGTTAGGCTTGTGGAACAAGCGACACAAAACATACGGATTCTGTTCCACAAGAAACAGAACATATGTCAACAAACAAAGAGGTCACTAATATCAAACAAGAAGCAGAGCAAAGACAAAAAAAAAAAAAACAGACCTGACCAGGTCCAGTACCGTCAAGGTCTTTGTCAGTGGCACGATACTCGTGCATAATCCAGTTGGTTCTTTCTCCTCTAGGAGCTCGACCACGATAGAAGACAAGAGTTTTCTTCATACCAATAACCATCTTCTTGGACTTGATAGTTCGATCTTTACCCGTAGCTTTCCAGTATCCAATGTCCGTAGCTCTATTGGAGCGGTGTCCACTCGGATACTTCCGATCACGAGGACAGAAGAAGAACCACTCTTGATCATCCGTCTTTATCACCGAAAGCCCTAGAATCAAGAAAACCAAGAAAACCCTAAAAACCAGAGCTCCTATCCTTCATTTCTCAACTCTAATCCTTGAAAACAGCAAAAGAAGAAGAGAGTAAGCTAACCAGGTAAGTCCCATGGCTCCCACTTGCAAACATCGATCTCAGGGATGACTCTGACCTCCAAATCACGGCCGTTGATTTTCAATCTCAGGTAATGATTGATGAGTTCTTCATCGGTTGGTCTGAATCTGAAGCCGAGAGGTAAAGACTCCATCGACAACGTCGCTTGCGTATCCGTCGCCATCCTACAATCTCCGCGGTCACTTGCCTTCTTTTAAAGCTTTTTAGTTTTGTTTTGTTTGGACATAAAACCTGAAGCTAACCACCACTTGGTTGCTGTGGTCGGTCTGCCAATTGTGCCGTGTTTCGGCTCGCACGTGACGTAAGAGTACACTTATTTACTATTTTACCCTTGTCTTTATCCATTTACTACGGAAACTGCCATGGCTCAACCTTTTAAGCGGCGTTTTGCTGTGGCTTTTGACTTGAACAGTTTGCTAAGGCTACGTTCAAGGCAGGGGCCATAATCTACTCATTAGATTCCTTCACGTGGTACTATAAAGCTAAAAAGAGTTTTAAAAAGATGATATTAATAGATGATATTATTTATGTATTTAACTTTTTTCCATTTTTGGGATATCTTTTGTATTATACAAGAAGTAATATCTCGAATACATGTGTTCGACATCAAGCAAGAGTATGTTGTGGTTTGTTTTGTCGTAATCAATGAATACATGTTTTAACTTGTATAGATAGATAGATATAATGTTCTGTTCAGATAAAGAACGACAGCCAAATTAATTTTATCAAGATAGTCAAGCCAAACGGTTATAGAAAAATGATGTATATGCACCAAACTTTAGCAAAATATAAATGATGTATATAGGAGGAGTTATAATAAGGAAGAATTTTCGTAGAGTCGTGTTACGGTGTACCAAATATTAGAAAAAAAAAAGGAAAGAGAAAAAGCTGCATTTATAACATTTTAGTCTGCTTGAAAAGATGTTCGGCCCCATAAAGTAATAAAGACTCCTTGTTCTGTAAAGTTACGAGTCCGTAACTCCCATCACTAATTATTGCCCCTTTTTAAGTGGGCTTTTGTGTTATGCTTTAGCCCGCTAAGTCTGTACTCTAATAACACTTAATACAAATGGGCCAAATGCTAGGCCTTCTAAATTTGACTGGACATTTTACCCGATTTCCGAAACCAAATCCGAACCCGAACTCGACTCATAAAATCAAAAAAAAAAAAAATCTAAAGTAGAAAAATACTCAAACAAAATATTAAATTAGGAGAAATTGGATAACGAAACTCGAACATAAATCTAAAACCAAACGGATATCCATAGAAAACCCAACATATGTATGTTTGATCATATATTTCTAGTTTACTTCTCTACATTTATTCAAAACATGTATATTTATGTTTTACATGGCTCAAAATCGTAATATACATATTGTTGCTAACAAAGTGGTTTGTTATTCATTTATAATGTTTGTCAAACTTCTTATTTTATGCAATAAAAAAACCTGCATATAAATTTTCAGAACAACAATGAAATTAGTGTATTTCAATTTTCAAAATTTTGTTTCTAAACCTATTAACAAATTAAAAAGATCAATTAAGTTAATTGTAAATTTTTAAGTATAAGAACTTCAGTAGTGTCGTTCAAAAAGACTTGAATAACGAAGAATTTAATATATTTTCAAAATCAAAAATATCTGAACCCAGTTTAAAATAGTCGAATTCAAACTAACAATACCTAAATTGGAACTAAAATTACCCTAATCCGATTCGAATGTAAACATGTTGTAGAATTTTATACCGAAATACCTAAAAATCTAAAATACTCAATTCATTCGGATACCCGAACGCCCAAACCTAAACTGAAATGACGAATGTGTGTAGTCTTAGCGATTGCTATTGATCTAAAAATGGGCATTTTTTTTCTTTTTAACAACATAACTTTATTAATTAAAAATGTTATAAAGTGCATACAAATAATCCACCAACCAAGAAAGAGGAACTATAAAAGAAATAGCATCACTATTTGAATCATATGCCTGTTTTGAAAACATTAAATCAAATTTAAATCATCTAAATGATTTCTTATTTATTTAAAATATTATGGGATGCTAAACTAAACTTACATGTTATATCAATACATGAAGATTTTTAGTGATTTAAACCCCCAAATATTTTTAACTTTGATAGAAAACTCCAACTAAAATTTTATATTTTTAAACCCTCAACTATTAAATCTTTAATGTTGTTAACCCTCACAACTAAAATTATATGTTTTTAAACCCTCAACTAACAAAATTTTAATGGTTTTAACCCTTCGTAAACAAAGCCATCTTCTGAATGGGACCATTAAATTAGGATGCAGCATTTCTTTTAATCACAAAAACGACATGAGATGCTAAAAATCCCTTCTACCAATGAGTAGAGACAATTACAATTTATTCCCAAATAAGAAAAAATAGGGTTCGTCTTCCTATTCAAGAACCATCGAAAGTAAAATAAGTCAAAAAGCTATGGTGTACTAATTATTTATCTCATATTCGTTTATTTATCAAAAAGGTGAATTATAGAATATAAGTAACCTAGGTTATTCATCTCTTCACACTCAAAATTTTACCTAGAATTTATCAAAAAGGTGAATAGAAAAGAAAGAATAAGAAATATAAACAATAGAGTTTTTTTTTACTTATCTCACCTTCTATAGTTCTTGAAAATGAAGAATCCTAATTATTTTTTGGGATGAATCGTGATTGTCCATTCCCATTGATAAAGGGGGATTTAAGCATCTCGTGTGGTTTATGTGAATAAATGAAACGATGCGATCTAGTTTAAAGTGTCCATGTTCAAAAAAGACGACTTTGTTTACGAAGGGTTAAAGGCACTAAAAGTTTAATACTTGAAAGATAAAAACATAAACTTATAGTTGGGGATTTTCCATTTAAAAAAAAAATAGTTGGGGGTTTAAATCACTAAAATGTATGCTGATTGTAAGCATCTCATGTCTTTTCTTATATGAAATGTTGCGTTTCAATTTAACGAGTCTACATGATTTCGTTTACGGAGGGTTAACAGCATTATAGTTGAAGGTTTAAAAACATAAAGTTTTACTTGGAGTTTTCCATCCGATCAAAAAATAGTTGGTGATTGTTGGGGTCAATATATGTCACAATGGAATCAATGCCTGAAAGTTCCCAGAAAATATTTCTCGTCTAAAAATTGAGTATAGGTTCGAAACTAAAGCTTCGTATAATTTTAAAAAGAATTATACGAAGATTTCTCGATTTAGATGATTCAATCTCTTCGAAAGATATTTTCTGGGAAACAAGCGACGAAATAGGGAAATTGCTTACCAACACTTCCCAACCGTACAAATCACCTGAGGAAGGCCATGACTTGTGCATGGCCTAGTCCGAACTCGCCATATGGCGAGTTGGATCAGCTCAGTCATGCTCGCTATATGGCGATATGGGATGATCACGACCCGCTTGCCATATGGTGATTTGGGTCAGCTCAGTCCTGCTAGCCATATGGCAAGATGGGACGATCACAACCCGCTCGCCATATGGCAAGTTGGCTCAGTCCCGCTTTCCATATGGCGAGCTGGGACGATCACGATCCGCTCGCCATATGGCGAGCTGGGTCAGTTCATCAGGCTCACCATATGGCAAGCTTAATCAGCCTTGTCCAACTCGCCATATGGCGGCTACGACCAAATCATATCAATATCATGCACTCTCGTCTTTTCCTCGTAGCTATATCCTTTGGGCCATGACTACATTATCTCTTGTTTCGACTCGATTGGAGTTATCGCTGAAACTTTACGATAAAAACCGTAAAAAAATTGTTTTCTCGTATAAGTTCAAAGTGATCGTATAGAACGGAAACAGTTAACTTAAAACACCACATCTGCCTCGACTATACAATTTATTTAAACTCTTTCATAAAATCGGCGTCGTACCAGAGGTGATTTCTCAAAGAAATTGTAAAAACTCTCAGTCATGAAATGGTTCAAAAAGGTCTAAAATGTGGCTAAAAGCCTACTTGCGATTTAGACGAGAATGAACCCATGAATTCTATGATGGTTTATCCTTTAGTCGCAGGAGAAGATAAATGTCAAAATTTGAGGATAAATGTCAAGTTTCAAGGAATAATTATGGAGATCGAAGAAAAATAGAATATTTTCGCGAAGCAATAAACTTGACCCAGGAGTAGAAAAGAAGAGAGCAAACCGACCTATAAGGAGTATAAAAGAGAAGCTAGAGCGAGAGGCACAAAAAAAGAGAACTTTACACACAAAAAACTTAGAACTTAGATCGATAGGCAATATTTCCGTTTTTGTTACCGAGCTGCGGTTCAGTTAGGTTTTCACTGTCTTAGGTTGGTAGAACTAGGGAACTCGTCAACAGATCTTGTGTACGGGGCTTTTACCTCATGTAAACGCTTGAACAAAAATCCAGAGTAAGATTTATTTTGCTCTCTTTTTCGTATTATTTATTTATTATTCTCGTCTATATTTCATATTACTGAGTGTTTGGAATGTGGTTTAGCAGAAATCCGAGACTTCTTTCGGTTCCCACAAAAGTTTAAATCATTAAAACCCATATGAAAAATAAAATAAATTATTATTATTAGTGACTTTGTTTCTTTTTCTCCGAGGCTGAAAACCAGCCGTAAACGAAAACAATACTTTCATAAATTTATGGAAACAACATTCTTAGGAAAAAGGGAAAAATGCTGCAGCTATCATTGTTAAGGTTAAGTGACTCATAACAAACTCAAACTGCTTGCATGGAAGGAAAGGTGGTAGATATGCTTTACAAAACATGATTTAGAAAGGTACTTACAAAATCGCTTCTGATATATTCTTTAAGTAATGTAACAACGTTCCATTCATGATGTTGAATAAAAAAATAATTTGGTATTTGACGCAAAGAGTTACAAATGTTGTGTTTACACAGTGAACACTCCTTTTCTTCTATCTATGTAAATAATTCAACTTTTGAATATATAAACTAACCAATTTTTGGTGTAAATAAGCTAATGAATCCTTTTGCAATTTCATTAATGATGTTTTTTTACAAATAATTAAGAAACTCTTCAAGTTAATAGAAAATAATGTTCTTCTCTCACTCTCTTTACAAGCTCATTGCTAGTGTACTACACTGGGTAAGCCAGGCCCATAACATTATTACACTCTCTTCAAAGATGTTTTTGTCATGTTGCAGAGCTGAAGAGAGTCGTACGGAGAGCCTTGTCCACAACCGTTACACTCCACTGCTGGCTCTGTGTTCTGGCTAAATTGCCTTTTACTTTAACAGCTGTTAATTCAATGGTCATCAGATCTTTCGTTAAGGTCTTTATATTGTTTTCTAAACCTCCCTATTAAAGAAAAAAATATTATTCAGTTAAATAACCCTTTTCTGTTTGTATTCTCATGGTATCAAGAGCCATTTAACCATAACAGGTACTTTCAATGGTGGATCCGGTGAATTTTTACCCTTTTTGAAAAATGTTCATGTTTTGAGCTCTTTCACTCTCAGACTCATTGATAGCAATTACTTTCTATGGAAGACGCAGTTTGAATCTTTTTTCTCAAGTCAGAAGTTTCTGGGTTTTATCAATGGTGCTGTCCCCACCCCCACCACAGACGCGTTCGGTCGTTCGTGAGGCTCAGAATATCAAAGAACAGGATCCCCAGTTTGAAGTTTGGTTCTGTACTGACCAAATGGTATGCTCTATTCACATGCTTCTCACCTCTCGCGAAGTCTGGATCTCTCTTGCAGAAAACTTCAAGAAAGCTCTTTATCTAGGGAGTTTTATCTCCGAAGGACTCTGCAGTTACTCTCCAAGAAAGACAAAACACTTGTTGCATACTGCAGGATTTCAAAGCTATATGTGACTAGCTTAGTGCTATTGGGAAACCCATTGAAGAGTCAATGAAAATCTTTGGGTTTTTCAATGGTCTAAGCAGGGAATATGATCCCACCACCATTGTTTAATGATGTCATTTCTGAAGTGCAAGGATTTGATGCTAAGCTACAATCTTATGGTGATAACTCGTCTGTTAAAACTCATATGACGTTTAACACACCAACTACAGAGTTAAGCCGTCTGGTTCTACCTACAATCTTCACTACCATGGAAGAGGACGCTCTAACTCTTACCGTGGTCGTGGTGGTTATTCAAGTAGAGGACATAGCTTCTCACAGCATCATACCAACAACGACACACAAGGAGAGAGGCCAGTATGCCAAATCTGTGGTAGAGTGGGTCATACTCCCATCAAGTGCTATAACCGGTTTGATAATAATTATCAGACCCCTCAAGTTTTCCCATCCATGCATGTCTCTGATGATAAAGAGTGGTACCCTGATTCTGGAGCTACAGCACATGTCACTTCTTCAGCTACACATCTCCATGGTGTCCATCTGTATGAAGGCAATGACGTTGTCATGGTGGAAGATGGAGATTATCTGCCTATCACTCATGTTGCTTCAGCCACCATTTCCTATGCAACAAGTATTATCACGTTAAACAAAGTGCTTGTATGCCTTGATATACAAAAGTTCTTGCTTTCGGTATCTGAGATATGTGAAGATTACCCTTGTGGTGTTTTCTTTGATGCTAAACATGTTTATCTGATTGATCTCTAAAAGGGGAAAGTGGTGACAAAGGGCCCTCGAAGTAAAGGCTTATACGTGTTGAAGAACTCAGAGTTTGCAGTTTACTTCCCAGAACAACAGAATGCAGCATCAGAAGACGTGTGGCATCTCAGGCTGGGTCACTCTAAATCTCGAGTACTTCAGCATCTTCAATACAGAAAGGTGATTCAAGTCAATAAGAGCATATCCAAACCCGTTTGTCAGCCTTGCCAGATGGGGAAAAGTTTAAGATTACAGTTTTTCAGTCAAGTTCTTATGTTTCTACACCCTTACATAGGATTTAGTGTGACCTGTGGGGGCCTTCTCATGTGACTTCAAGTCAGGGTTTCAGATTCTATGCAATTTTTGTCAATGATTGTACTAGATTCTCGTGGCTTTACCCACTGCGTAATAAAGCTGAGTTTTTCGAACTATTTACTACGTTTTTCAAGCTTGTTAAGAATCAATTTAACTCAAAAATCAAAGAGTTTCATTCTGATGGGGGTGAGAGTTTGTTAATCATCATATAGGAAGTTCCTGTCAGACAAAGACAAAGTTCTTGCCCGTATACACCGAAGCTGAACGTAAGCATCAACACTGTGTGGAACTTGACTTTTTATGATGTTTCACAGCTAACTTCCTCTGCATCTAGGGTTGAAGCTTTCTCAACAGCTAATTAATCATATTATCAACCTTTTCCGTATGTTGTTTTAGAGAACTTGAGTCCTTATGAAAAATTGTTCAGAAGCAAGCCTGATTATGAAGTGTTGCGTGTGTTTGGTTTGCATGCTTCCACTATGTCAGACCTCTACATGCTCATAAGTTTGACCTAAATCCCTGCAATATGTCTTCATGGGTTACAGCAATCAGTATAAAGGGTATAGATGCTTATACCCAACCAATGGAAAGGTTTACTTTTCCAGGCATGTTATCTCGATAAGGCTATATTTCCTTTCAAAGACATTTACAAGAGTATGGTTCTTCGGTATGAGACAGAATTATTAAAAGCATGGCAGTCTGAAACAGCTATGGTACCTCCCACTCCCGCTACAGAACAAGTTACATGCTTCCTTAGCATCCCTCATCAACAGCCTGTACACGTTGTTGAACAAGCTGATCCAGTTGTACCCTCTGATAATGAAGAAGAGCAACATCAGCCCATTGATTAAGTCAATGTTGAGCCTCTTGTTGAGAATATGCTGGTGCCAAACCTTCATCCGATGCAAACAAGAAGTAAAGATGGAGTTAACAAACCTAATACAAGGTATGCTTTGATTGCCTCTAAATGTTCGACTGGTCTCCCAAAGAATATTGTGGAGGCTATGAAGCACCCTGGCTGGAATAAAGCAGTAACAACTGAAATGGAGAACATACGTATGTTGGATACGTGGTCTTTGGTTCCACCAACTGCAGATATGAATATTATTACCAGCAGGTGGGTTTATACAAAGAAGTTAAATCCAGATGGGACAGTGCTGAAAATCAAAGCAAGACAGGTAGGCAAAGGGCATGAGCAAGAAGAGGGATATGACTACCTGGAGACATTCAACCCAAATGGTGAGAACGGCTACGATAAGGCTGATGCTGCAAGTTGCAGTGGCCAATAAGGCAACTAGACGTTACAAGTGCTTATCTTCATGGAAATATCAATGAACCAGTATATATGTATCAACCATAAGGCATTGTTGATCCAAAACGTCCTAATCATATTTGCAAGCTTACAAAGGCTCTGTATGGACTTAAAGTGATGCCTTCAGCAACTACATCATTAATCTTGGTTTTATTTTCAGCAAATTAGATCCGTCTTTGTTCACATTTAATAAAGGTACTCAGTCAATGGTGTGACTTCTCAACGTAGACGATATGATTCGTAGAGGAAAGCGATGAAAGCTTACTGCAACAGCTTATTGATGCCTTTTCAGCAAGATTATTCAAATGAAAGATGTGAGAGAGGAGAAATTGTGAGGAATAACCATGTTAGCCCCTAAATACTTTCTTGGAATAGAAATGGTAACTCATCCTAATAGAATTTTTCTTCATCCAAAGGCGTATACGGACGATATTCTCTATCAAGCTGCAATGTGAGACTGCAATTCAATGCCCACACCTCTGCCACAACAGATTGAAAGCTTGGATACAAGTCCTTTTCCAGAGCCTACATATTTCAGAAGCTTGGTGGGTAAGTTACAATACCTTATACTATTTCGCGGCCAGATATACAGTTTGTAGTAAACTTTGTTTGTTAAAGGATGCACTCGCCAACAGTCTCTGACTTTGCCCTTCTGAAATGCATCTTACGCTATCTGAAACGCACTACAGAGCATAAGATATGACAATGTCTCTCTTTGCATGCTGTGACAGTGACTGGGCTGGTTGCCAAGACACATGCCGTTCTACAACTATTTTTTTGTACATTCTTGGGTCCTAAACTTGTTTATGGTCTCTTAAAAGGCAAGAAACTGTCTCTTGGCTGTCTACATAAACTGAATACAGAGTTCTTGCTGCTACTGCTCAGGAGATCACATGGTTATCTCAGCTAATTCGTGATATGCGTATCTCGCAACCTAATGCAACATTACTACTCTATGAGAATATCTATGTTGTGTATCTCACCACGAATCCGGCGCTGCACAAGAGGTCAAAACATTTTGATACTGACTACACAACATCAGAGAGCATGTTGCATTGGGACTGATAGAGACGAAGCACATCCCTCCAGATCTTTCGTTAAGGTCTTTATATTGTATGTTAAACCTCTCTATTGAAGATAAGAAGAAAGTATTATTCAATTAAATAGTCCTTTTATGCTTGTATTCTCACACTGTTTGTTTTCTGAATAACCAAGAAAACAAATCGCAGATATAGATTAAAGTGTTTCTTCTTGTTTCCAAAAAAAATGATCGAGAGAAAGAGAGAGATGACGAACATCCGCGAAGACAATCTGATCTTGGAACAAGAAAAAGAGATGAGTTAGGTACGGGAGACTCTTCGAAGCTGTAACAGAATCGCTGTAGACACTGATACCAAGTTAAGAACTTTGCTATAAAAGTTAATTGTATCCAACCTAAAATGTTCATTGACTTTTAAGTGTATGCAGCATAAATAGGTATTCCCATAACGTTGATAAATCATTGGACGATTGTAACAATTTCAAGTGAGTTAAGAAGACACAATTCAAGCAGTGATATTTTCCATCTGGAAAGAAATAAACAACAACTTTAACACTACTCTTGCATATTTTAGGCATTTGGATATAATTATAATATTCCTCAACACTTTCTTTTATTTGTTTACATCATAAATATTGCTAAACATATAAATAAATGAATTATAAAAAAAACATATAAATAAATGAATCAGAATAAAAACCAAATGAATAAGATATTTGATGTTGGATTACTCTTGTTGGTATACTTCTCGCTTCAGATTTATGGAAAAAATGAATAAAAGGAAATCCCCACAAATATGTACTTCAAATACTCAGTTCCATGATTTTTTAATATATTATGTAAAACTAACTATTTAAAACTTAAAAAATTGTTTTAAATATCTGACTATATCAAAAAAATTAATGTTTCTTAATACTTTTTTTAAATTTTTGTTTGTTACATCGGGTATATCCGAACCTCTATAACCCAAATGTGAATGATATATGGTTACTTTATGAGTTTTAGGATGTATTACAAATTAGAACCGAACTGAAAATGAGAGTTTTAAGTAATCTGTATTAAAATGAAAAATTCACTGTTATTCAAACATGAATTTTAAAAGTTATTTAAAATCCACTGTTA
>CAKOAT010201821.1:63158-74405 GCA_932364175.1 Eruca vesicaria subsp. sativa
ACAACACATTGTTATGCAGCAGGTGATGGATCATGAGATTCTTATGCGAAGATGTATGCCAAGAAGATGCTATGGACCAGTCCATCCACCTACACCGTTCATGTTTGCTCATTATCCATCTCCCCCTGGCTACTTCGTAGTGCCAGTGGTGGCACCTAGATATCTGTGATCCATCTCAAGGAATGCAGAAAAGTGAAACGTTCTTCTTCTTTACGTCAATAGTTAGTTCAACTATTGTATATGTATTGTCATATCTTTCTTTTTAATACAAAAGTTAACTTTTGTCACTGAAGTTTCTGGTTCTTTCAACTTCATTATCTAACTGCAACACGATTATAACACTTTCAATGTACTTCTCAACACTTTCAAATATATTAACATGTTTTTACAAACCCTGAACCTCAGAGACAGCGTACTACTTACTGTAATAGGCTCTAAGCTGGAAAGGTTTAAGATTGATTGTCAATTTTATAGTTTAGAATTTAGTGTTTAGGAGTTAAGGTTTAGATTTTAGGATTTAAGGTTTATGTTTTAGATTTTGGGTTTAAGATTTATTATTTAGGGTTTAGATTTCAGGATTTAGGATTTACAGTTTTGGTTTGGGGTTTAGTTTATAGATTTAGATTTTCAGATTTTGGGTTTATAGTTTAGAGTTTGGGTTTAGGTTTAGGATTTAAGGTTTACTAGATTCTGAACCGCTCGCCCAAGCGGGTATTTTTCTAAATTTTTAAATTGTTTAAAATTTTTTTGATTGAAAATATTTTTCCAATTTACCAACATAGGTATAACTCAACATTTATTTATATGTTAAAGAGAATATACATAACTTGGAAACATTTACCATAAAAGATAAAACTAATTTACATATTTTAAAAGTAAATATACGTATCTTTCAAAATTTAATAATTATTCTTTTAATTTATCTAGTTAGTAAAGATTTAGTTTGTTAATATAATAAATAAGAAACTGGGTTTAAACATTCTAAATAGAAAATAGACAAATTTTCGATAATATTTTTTGTTCCCTTCTTATCTAAATAAGAGATTTAGATATGTTTTTTGTATTTTTTTTTGTTGTTGTAACTACCGTCACCTAAATTCAATTCGATGAAGAAGAGATTATTTACAATGTTTGGGTTCTCGGCAAATAGGTGAAACTAATTTTAGTTATGTTAATATAAAGTAGCTAAAAATCAGGATTTTGTTAAAATATGAAGATTTGTTTGTGGATATTCAAACTTGAGATACACCTTCATTAAATAATTTTTTATTTACATAGGAGAGTTGTGGAAGTTAACGGCTGATCACATCTATAAACCAGTTAAGTATAAGATTCACTGAGAAAAATATATCAGTCTAATTTTAGTAAAATATTAATATAATAATAGTCATGATTATACATAAAAATATTCAAATGATAAAGAGTCTTTTGGTAGTTCTTAAATTCTAATTCGATGAGTAAAGAACTAATGATATGTTTTTGTTGAATTTGGTTGACTGAATATATGATAAAATTATTCGTTAATACAAAAATTTTAATATATTGCATTTAAAATTTTGAAATGTATTTGTGTTATTATTTGGTTAATTTTATACGTAAAAAAGGAGGTATTTGTTTTTAGAATATTCTTAACTGTAGGTGAACTATACACGGTTGAGCATAATATCCATCGATAGAAATATATTAACCATATTTTGGTAAAATTATTAAAATAATAATAATTGTGGTTATACATGATCAAGTATTCAAATGATAAGGTTGGTTATTTTTTTATGCTCACATTCTAATCCAAAGAATAAAAAAAATGATATGTTATTTGTTGATTGTTTTTTACTGAACTAATAAAATGGTTTAGATTTGCCACAAAAAGTTATAAAATTAAAAATAGAGTAATCTATGACAAAAAAATGTCATTGTATTTTGGGGTGTGATTTATAAATGAATTAAGATTGGTTAATGATGAGTGGTTAATGATGAGTGGTTAATCATTTAAATTAATTTTGGTTTTAGTAGTTATTAATTATGGTTTACACGTTGGCATAAGGATGTAATTTTTGTGGAAAATCCATGACTAAGTACTAATTGTACTTCTCTTTTCATAAATTAGATGGTTTTGCAGTTTAAGTTTTAAGAGTTTAGAATCTTGTAGACGGCGTTTTTGTTGGTATTATCTTTTACCAACTTTTAAAAAAAACTTGTTGTCTTATTTAACTGATTCTACATGGAATTTTGCTTGGCTATAAAGAGTGAGATGAATTTAAACATTCACCTTAAGGGTAAACCTAAGTATTGTTCAATCAAAAACATGTGGTTGTGTTTCCTAGATCACCAAACCCACCAATGCAGGTTTCTTGTATCCCTCAATATCAATCTTTAGATAACTCTCAACTACTTCATCTCGAATGTGGTCAAGATTAATATCTTTAGGAATTTTTCAGATAAATTGTACTCCCTCCGTTTCAAATTTGTTGTAGCATAATTCTTTTGTTACAAAATAAGTGTCATTTAAATTTTCAATACAATTTTTTCTATTTATTTATATCTTTACTCCTAGTTAATCTAAGATAAACAATAAATGTTATACAATTGTAATATAAACAATAAATGTTATACAATTATAATAGTTAAATAATGGTATATTTGAACATTTAGTTAGTTTCTTAATTTGTGTGCAAAACTGTAGAATGACAAGTAAATTGAAACGGAGCGAGTATTAGTTTATAGTATTTTTCAAAAACTTCAACTGATGTTATATTTTTGAGAATTAATAAATAAAAATGATACGAATAATTTGTAAGTTACAAATATAGTATCATATTTAGTTTCTAGGTTAAGGTCTGCACTTTGTGTGGAATGTGGATTTTGTATGCAAATTACTTTTATTATTATTATTATTTATTTTCCTTTACTTACATATGAAATAATAAAACAACAATATATATAAAATAATTAAGAAGCCAATAACTATTACATATATAATTAAATGGGTGTGAACACATAAGTCAAAATAATCATTTTCATGCATTTTTGGTAAATAAACCTAAACAATCAATTTTGATCTATTTATATGGTATATAATTAACTTTAAATGATATTAACATAGATATACAATATAGTTTTAATATGACTATATATTAAATAAAATATCTCAACTTTTTTTCTAAAAATGAATCCTAAAATTCATTCAGAAATAGAGTTTGCAAATATAGAAGTTTGATTGATTTTTTTTTTTTTGGTGTAAATGTTAAAAAAAGTTTGAGTTTGATTGATAGTAAGCTGAGAATAGAAAGATTAGGTTTCAATTATTTTCCACTGGTCTTTGACTTCAACAAACAAGTACCTTACCAGATAATAGCCTCTTTTAATTATTTGGCATGGTAAGCGTGATTTATATTTTTAGGAAAATTTTAGATTAATTTTTATTCCCTCCGTTTCAAATTCATTGTAGCATAATTTTTTTGTTACAAAATAAGTGTCGTTTATATTTTTAATATAATTTTCTATTAATTTATCTCTTTAACTCCTAATTAAACTAAGATAAATAAATAAATGTTATACAATTATAATAGTTAAACAAGGGTATATTTGAACATTTAGTTAGTTATTTAATTATGTGCTAAATTCTAGAATGATAAGTAAAATGAAATAGAGAGAGTATTATTTTATAGTATTTTCTAAAAAAATCAACTATTGTTATATTTTTGAGAATTGATAACTAAAATTGATATGAATAATTTGTAGGTTACAAATGTTTAGTATCATATTTAGTTACTAGGTTAAGATCCGCACAGAATGAGGATTTTGTTTACAATTTACTATTACTATTATTATTATTATTATTATTATTATTTATTTTTCATTTTTCTTATATATAAAATAATAAAAATATATATATATATATATAATAATTAAGAAGCCAATAAATATTACATACATAATTAAATCGGTTCGAACACATAAATCAAAATAATCATTTTTTATATCAATTTTGTTTTGGTAAATAATCATACTTGGGTGAGATTATTAGCCACATTAATTATTACAACCACTTCACAATAAAACAATGGTTTATCCTTTTTTCATCCTTTTATTATCAACTTTTGGAATCTTATTGACACGTCTGTTGTGCCGGTTACAACCAAAATAGAACCATCCCCGGTCTGCATTTATTGCTTCAATAGTACATATTATTTTGCAAATCTCCACCTAAATAGTTTAAGAAAAAAACATATTTTTTAATCTTATTTTGTATAACACTAAACAAACAACTAATTCAGAAAACAGAAAAACATGTACCTGAGTGGCCTCAATGACTTCTGAAATTATTTTGATCTCAGCATCATTCCAGTTATATGTAATTCTCCTATTCTCCTTGTTTCCATTTTGTTTGTCAACCAGAGCAACATATAGTTCATCTGACAGCCTACAATGAGGTAAGATCACATAAACATCATGGATTATAACTGGTTGAATAATACATGCATGAAACAATATTGAAATCAAAGTGAAGCAAAAACCTTTGTGTAAATTTGTAACTTCAGGGATCACTGGATTCAGGTACAGGTGATGAACTAAAAGCATTTAGTGATTTAGACCTAATTTGTGTTAACATAGGATTTAAATTAGGCGCAAAAAATAAAAATAAAAATAAAAGACCAAAATTAAAACATGTTCAAAGAAGCAAAATAAATACCTCTAAACTCGCTGATTTTTGTAAACATGATCAAACAAACAACTGTTTGATCTTTGTCTTCAGTAAAAAGTTCGATTTGCTCAGCATAAGTTCCCCAAAAACAACATGCAAGATTATTTGTTTCCTCTGTGGATTAATAGGCAACTTAACTAGTACACAAAAGAAGTAGATCTGACTATAGAATATTTGGTAAAAATTTAGGTGGAGAGACGAACTCTGTGTCAACTAAGCGAAATTGAACCTTTTTTCTTCTCTTCCCATGATACTTTCACGGTATGAACATCACCAAGTTCATGAACTCTCCCTATTACATATGTGTTAAAATAGATAAACATAGGTTATGAATGATCATATCATACATTCTACAAAAAAAGATAACTATATATATGAGTATAATCAAATCCGAGATTCCCTATGAAGAAAGATGGCTTAAGAGTTCCATTTCCAATTTCTTCATAGTTGGCAAGAGATAGGAAAATTATATCATCATTTAAATCAGAACCTGATAGAACAGCGTCATCTCATCTGCTATAATCATCTTGTACTTCTGGCTTGTAGTTTGAAAGTGACCACCAGCTCCAATGACGGAAACATTTTCAATAACTCTCCACTCATCTACAGGCAAAATACCTTGAAGGCAAAGTACGTTGAAGGCGGTACATTCGACTTCGCTTGCAAGAAGCACGGAACTTGTTTCCCTTCAAAAACACACAGTCATATTAGATTCAAGTAAACATAAGTAGTGTAAGGAATTACTGACACGTTATAAACATAAACTTACAAATTGATCTGCTAAAACCATCTCGAAGCTATCACCTCCAAAAGATGTATTTTGCTTCCACGAATGTAAACATCTAACTTGAATACGCCAATTGCTTTTGAAAGGACAAAGTTTTGTGAGAGGAGTAAAAGTCAGCATAGACATGTTTTGGATTTCGATGGAAGTGATATGTTTTTGACGATAGATAGATGGGATATATATACTTGCGATTTGGAATCCTAGGTTAAATTGGAAAAAAATCGGTTAGTTGTGATTTAGTTGCAAAATCAGACCGAATATATTTTTTTAAGAATTTTAATATGAATAAATTTTTATTAAACTATATTAAAAACAGAATATACGGTTGAAAGAAGTAGGAAAACGTGATTTGCAAGTTTTAAAACAGAATATGATGATTATGTAAGTTAATTGATATCTTTTAGTGATATGTCAACTACATATTAAAAGAGAAAAAAATAATTAAGTTGTTTTGGTTTCAAAAAAAAATATTTAGTTAAGGTATTTTGTAGTTAAGTCTATTTCCCTATAAGTAGGAATATATTTTTAATGGTGTTCAAATTTTGGAAAGAACAAACTATAGAGAAGCCCAGCGAAATTCCTATTTTATTGGCGAAACTATATAATAAGCCATTGAAAATCATTTTTGATCATTTTTGATGGGCTGACGAAAATCAAACTTATAGCATGCCAACGAAATTATAATTAGGTATTAATCTAAATTATTGTGTTTTAATTCTAATGGCATAAGATTTTAATATTTGAAAAAAAACTAAGGAATATTTTCTATTTGTATTCATGTTTTAATAATTTAGATAAACTAATAAACTTTTTCAGTTATGGCCTAAATTTAATATTTTGCATCTTTAACTTAAATTCATATAGATATATTTATTAGTTAAGTAAGTAATTAATTTAATACATGGTAGTAAGTGTTATTTTCAGTTTTACTAAAGAAAGTGTTAATTTTGGCATAAAGTAAGCACGGCTCTGAATGCAGTCAACATTTTCTTATAAACCCCTACTACACTACAGACACTATAACCAAGGACATTAATCTATTATGCCCCAACCCTTCCTTGAAAACAATTCATCTTTTTATAGCAACAAAGGTATTTGAGCACAAAGTGCTGGCTTAAGACTTAAGAACAAAAGTTGACAGCTTGGGCAGCTTCTAGCTTAAGACATGAGAGGTAAGCGAAAAGAGTCTCAGCATGTGACCCGTAATACTTTGAGAATATCTGAGACAATCTTTTTGTAGTCTCCCAGGCTCCACAAGAATCACCAGATGCAAGCTGAATCGACGCAAGCTTCACCATTTCATTTCCAATCACCACGTGTTCATCCCCATATAGCCTCTTCAGAATCTGCCACCAAACCCAAAATCTATCTCATCTCACCCATACAGGGGGTTGATATTCAAGTGTACATTTCTTGGATCTTAGCAGTAGAACTACCAGTTAGGATTAATGAGATTTAAGAAAGTTTGAAGGTGGTTTAAGGGTTTTTTTCTCCATTTTCAATCATTAACTTATGTTGTGGTCTAAACTGAAGCAGATTCACTATATTAAGTGTTTACCTTGATGGACGCTTCACAATGCTCCCTTGCACCCTTCATTTCTCCAGCTAAATAGCAAGCCTGAGCAACCTTATCCTCCGCCTGAACAAACAGAAACGTGAAACGTGTATAGTGCCTGTTTTTCCTGAAGATAAGCATATGCAATATAGAGTAGCAATGCTTCGAGTCCTTTGGCATAAATAGAGTAAGTTGACTCACATCGGCAATGTCTTTGTTATACATGTGAAGGGAAGTCCTGAGCACAGCGATTGACCTTAAACAATCTGATAATACAGAAATATTGGCACGTCCTGAATTCATCAACTCGTCCACCCTGCAGGCTCGAGAGATCCATGGGTCAAAAGCGAAGCTTCACACTAATTATTTAACTTGAAGCTTCAAGTATGAAACTGGTACCTTCTCAGGTTGTTCCAAGCTTTGTTCACCTCTACATGAGAGTATTGCACTTCACAGCGGGATCCACATTTCAAACATTTATCTGCTTCTAAATGAAGAGAACCACTAGGTTTAGTGAGCAAACTTGAAGCCACTTCACTGACACCAGTACACACCTTTTCACTCACCTGTGAAAGAAACACAGTAAAAACCAAACTAAACTCTATTGGTATCACGAAACAATGGCTATAGACCCTCTAATAAATAACAGCTTAACGTTAAAAGGACCAGTGAACGTTAAAATAACACCTTATCAGCAGGGAATTTTCTTTAAACGGAAGCTTAACCCCAATGAATTGACTTATTATGTATCAGATTACCAGAAAATGATTATCCAGACTTTTTGGAGCAGCCAAAAAATGATTTAGCTTCTCGGACTCCCATGCAGCCACACTACTATCCAAAACTACGCCAGTGCAGCTTGTATTGACACAGCAATATCCATTAATAACAAGGTCCGATATGTTCATTTGAGAACAGCCACAGCACCGACAATGAAAAAAGTACTCCTCTTCAAGAAATCTAATGCGATCTTTGCAATCCCATTTTCCCACCTGTGAATAGTAATGCATAAAGAAATATTTAGAATTATGAACTTCAAAAGCACACAGCAGATATATGATGCCGACCAGCCTGACAAATAGAGAGAAGATGGTCACAAAATACCTCAGGACCATATGACAGCTCTAGGGGGCAACCCATGGGAATAAACTCTGTTGTTCGCATAACAAGTCCACGTGAAAGGAAATACAAATGGATGTTCGGCTTGCAGGAATGATTGAACAAACTACCGGTTTTATAAAGAGCCTGACCAACTCTGATCTGTGGATTAAACAGCAATAATAGATGTAAAAAACAGTCTTGAACAAGGACCAATGTGTGTCATCATGATCTCTGATAATAAGTGGACGCTCAAAAAGCTTAGTAGAAGAGCAGCTCAAAATATAACAAAGTCAGGTTACAGATAGCTTAAGTCTTTTCTTTAACGCTAGATTACATCTTTGTAAGTGATGACACCTAGCTCTAAATGGGATCTTCAAGTGGGAGATGCATCAAATAACATTCATAAGCAGTACTTCTGCCAAGACAAACCTGCTCTAAACTCTGAATGGGCTCTTTTTCTGAAACGTTTCCAGCTGGGATGCACTTGAAAGCATCGCCGCTGGATTTCATCCGGACGATTGCCATAGAGTTCACCTTGATTTGTGAAAGCAGTAAGATAGTCTACACAGAGAAAAAATCAAGACAGTGGTCACTACATTAATAAGTAAACTTTCATTAAATACATAAACCTCAAGGTACACTGCTATCCTTGTCCATCAATTCATGATAACAGGAACACATCGAGTGAAGCAAATGCATATATTGCAGGTTGTAAACTTTTTTGTCAATGAGGATAGATTTAATCAAAAAAATAAAAAAATCAATTTAAATCACCGTTAATTACTAATTCCAGTGAGAAAACATCATAGAAGGACGAAAGTATAACTTCTAGCCTAATCCATTAGCATCCATTTAACTCAATATGTTGATGCCTCCACAATTGTCAAAGAGCAAAGTTTTTAGGGAGTGAGATGAAGAGGACAACCTGTGTCACAGAAGTTTCGCAGACGGAAAGATCAGGACAGAAAGATTTATTAAGGCACCAAATCAATACTATGGAAAGTAGATGCAACTCCAACTTGCTCTCTGGACTCATCTTAGAATAGCTATGGGAAAGATCCTGCATAAACAGCGGGTGTTCACTCCTTATTAGATTTTGTGTGACTGTTGGCAATGATGAGAAAGATTGTACAGTCAAAAGACCTACTAATTTCTCCTGAAGGTTGGAGAGATCTATAGCTATTTCCCCTTGATTTATCAACTTTATTATAACTCGACCAGCTAAAACAGTATCAGATGGCAGTACAGCAGGCCAATTAGCTCCCTGACACTCATGCTGGTGCTCTTGAACACACTCAGTTTCAGAATAATTTTTGACAGTTGATGTAACGCTTTTAATATGCTCCACAATATCATCAGGTAGGCTCTGAAAAAACTGAGTCTTATGCACCTCATTTGTGGACAGCATTCCACCTGATTGAACTTGGCAGGACTCTGAGCAATACACAGGTAGTGAGCACGATGGACATGGAACAGCATCAGCAGGCAATTCGTTTAGGCAAAAGTGGCAATGTGTTTCCCGGCAACTTTTTGATATGACCTGAATATACCATTGAAACATGTGGAGTAACGTAAGAAAAGGAAGGAAAGAAATTAAATGTTGACAAGTTTTCAGAGAAAATATTATTTGAAACCCAATAATTGCGTCTCACACAGTTCATACCACACAAAATGGTTGTTCGACGTGTATGACAGAAGCTTGTTGAACATCACATTCTGATACCATACCCCTTCCTTTATCTTTTGTTGATACACAACGCAGCTTTACTTGACTTTGCAGGTTCGGCAGATAATCTACAAAGAAGTAGAAGAGAGAGGTCAAAAATCCAAGACCCATCTCTGAAAGGCTTAAAATGGTTATGTAAAGACCTCACCTACAGCACCAGAAGAGCTGGGTGCGTTATGCTGATTCAGAAAGTGAGGAATAGCCAGCAGTTGGCTCTGTAGCTGCTTCTTCCCGGCTGGTGATGACTCGAGAGACAAAGAAACAGTGATGTCACGAAACGCATCTTTATAGTTTCCACGAAGAGTATTGAGTTTGCCTCTCCTATACCAAGCCTGTGAAACCAAAAAAAAAACTGTAGCAAAAGAAAAAGCTGGAATATAAAGGAAATCAAGTTGAAACCTTTGCGTAATAAGGATCAATCCGAAGAGCACGATGGCAGTCCCGTAAGCTCTCTTCGACAAGCCCCAGATTCTAAGACATGAGACTCACTCAGTGCGGGAAAAAGAAAAAGAAAAAAGGAGAGAGGTCACTGACTTACATGAAGGGCATTAGCTCTATTGAGAAAGAGAGAAGCAAGCAAGCTCTTGTCTCCACGTGGAGGAGGGGCAAGACGTAAGGCTTTAGAGTAGAATCGTAGAGCATCGTCGAAACTCCGGCTACGGAAGGAGAGATTTCCGCGACGTTTGAAGTCGAGAGATGCCTCTAGGCTCTTCCCACAGCAACCCAGATCAGGATCCCCTAACTCACTCACCGCCTTTCAACAGAAAAGAGCAATGACCACTCAGCAGAGAGAAGAGTTAAGGGTTTTAGAGTACGTTACTTACTTGCTGAAATTGGGCAAGGCCCACAAGGAAACCGAGAAGAGATGAAGAAGAGGAGATGAGATCATCGACACTGCTGCTGCTCTTCACAGTTTGTACAATATGCTCCGGGATTACCGATTTCAAGGTCTCCATTTCATTCACTTCTTCTGTCTTTGGTTTTGATTTTCTTATGTTTACTTTCCTGTATATATTTTCCAGGTTTGTTTGAATTTTTAATTTGGTATCCTTTTGGTTTGGAATTGTGTTTTATTAATTTAAGGATTTGTTCGTTTGTTCTTTCATGTGGTTTATGGAGATGAGGGTCCGACTGGTTTCCCCGCTACCACCCGCAAACGCAGCTTTTGCGGTTCATGGCGGTTGCTAGCGTTTTGCAACAATCACAAAAACCGCTACAAATCGCTTCAAACCGCTCCCAACCTCTTAAAATCAAAAGCTGGTTTCAGCTAGCGTTTGCGTTTGCGGGCGATTGCGGGTGGGTAAAAAACTATTTTTTTAATTTAAAATTAAAATATAAAAATAAAAATAATATAACTAAAACTATATCTACCT
>CAKOAT010201821.1:75262-130004 GCA_932364175.1 Eruca vesicaria subsp. sativa
TTAATATTGGAAATTTATTATTGAACCGCTGTAGTATCTCATAATCAACCAGTCATAAATGTCCCGCAAACGGACCAATTTTTAATCGCTGTACCAGTCGTACAAATCGCCTAATAACGCTAGAAACCGCAACCACCCACATCCGCAAACGCCCGCAACCGCAACCGCTATCGCTGCGTTGTAACCAGTCGGACCCTAATATTATCGATTTATCCCCCGGCTACTAACCAATAAAAAATTACTACATGTCATATTTTATTTATTAAAAAATATAAATAATATTAGTTGTAAAAAAAATTTTGACATTCTAATACTCTAACACTACACTTGAGTTAACGCTAATCTCTACACTCTAGAGTAAACTTATTTTAAATCTTAGAATGTTATGAATCAATTATTGGATGTGCCATAACTATATTATCTTGGCTCAATCCTTGTAGTCTTTATGACGGTTTAGTATTAGGTGCTGTTTGTTTCACAATCTATCATCTTCATCCAACTAATTCATCTTAGATGATTCATCAAGATGGTTCATCCACGTTTTTGAGATTGTTTGTTTCTCCATCCAGATAGTCCATTCTAGATCGATCATCTAGATGGACTCATGTCTGTTTCTCTGTTTTTCTTCTCCATCTAGATGAGTTTAGTAAAAAAAATACTAAAATACCCTTGTTTTTATTTAGTCATATGTATGATATTAATTTTAAATATATTTTATAATTTTGACGCGAAAATGCGTTTTTGCGGATTGACGGAAAAACGGACTTTTGCGAAAAAACAGAGTTTTGCGGTTTTGGCGAGAAAACATGTTTTGGCGGGAATACGCATTTTTGCGGTTTTAGTTGGAAAATGCGTTTTTGCGGTTATAGCGGGGGAACACATTTTGCGATTTTTGCGGAAAAATGTGTTTTTGCGGGAAAATTTGTTTTTCCGCGAAAACAAGTTTTTGCGATTTTGGCAGAAAAAAAGTATTTTTACAAACTTGGCAGGAAAACACGTTTTTACGGTTTTAGCAAAAAACACGTTTTGGCGGAAAAAAGCGTTTTTGCGGGAAACGCATTTTGCTGTTTTTACGAGAAAACGCGTTTTGGCGGAAAAACGCGTTTTGGCGGAAAAACGCTTTTTTCGGGAAACACATTTTGTGGTTTTTACGAGAAAAGGCATTTTTGCGGGAAAACGCGTTTTTCGGTTTTTACGAGAAAACGCATTTTGCGGTTTTTACGAGAAAACGCGTTTTGCGGAAAATGGATTTTTGCGGTTTTGGTAGGAAAACGTGTGTTTGTGGTTTTGGCGGGAAAACGTGTTTTTCGGTTTTTGAGGGAAAATGCATTTTGGCGGGAAAAACGTGTTTTTGCGGTTTTGGTTAGAAAACGTATTTTTGCAGTTTTGACGGAAAAACGCGCTTTTGTGGGAAAACGCATTTTTGCGGGAAAATGTGTTTTGGCGGAAAAACAAGCTTTTACGGTTTTAGCGAGAAAACACGTTTTTACGGTTTTGGAGGGAAAATGCGTTTTTGCGGTTTTGGCGGGAAACACATTTTTGCGGTCTTAGCTGGGAAAAAATGTTTTTACGGTTTTGGCGGAAAAACCTGTTTTGCGGTTTTGGCAGGAAATCCATTTTTGCGATTTCGGCGAGAAAACACGTTTTTGCAGTTCTGGCGGAAAAACGTGTTTTTACGGTTTTGGCGAAAAAATGCGGTTTTGTCATTTGAGGAACTGTGGTTTTGTCATGTAAGTTACAAAATAATAGTATGTTTAGGTTTGTAATTTTTGAATTATATAAAAGGGTATAATAGACATTATACAATTTTGGAAGAGACATCTCTATCCAGATGGTTCAAATTGGTCTATCCAAATGGACTTCAAAATTAAGCCTAAAATTTCAAAGTCATCCGGATGATGCATCTAGATGAGTTGGACTTTTAGTGTCTAAACAAACGAAACTCTCATCTCCATCTAGATAAGTTACAAAATAATAATATGTTTAGGTTTATAATTTATGAATTATATAAAAGGGTATAATAGACATTATACAATTTTGGAAGAACCATCTCCATCCAGATGGTTCAAATTGGTCCATCCATATGGTTCAAATTGGTCCATCTAGATGGACTTCAAAATTAAGCCTAAAATTTCAAAGTCATCCGAATGATCCATCAAGATGAGTTGTACTTTTAGTGTCTAAACAAACGAAACTCTCATCTCCATCCAGATGAGTCATCTAGATAGTGAAACAAACATGCCCTTAGTCTTTTCCATATTTGTATTGGCTTTGTATTTTCCATTTATCTCCATGTAATTCCCTATATAAAGGATCTTATGTTATGAGTAATATATACACCAATTCATCTATTATCTCATTAGTTTACAACACGTTATCAGTACGAGTTGTTCTCTAACCATAAGCTAAAAATCCGACTAATAAAACCCTAGCCTCCTCGCCGGTGATCAGACCAGCCGCCATCGGCTCTTTCCTTTTCCGGCGAAGCCCTAGCACGCGATTTCCTTTTCTTGGCCAAAAGCCCTAGCCGGATTTCTTTTTCTCGGCGAGGAACCCTAATTCACGATCAAATCCGACCAGCCGCCTTTGGTTCTTTCCTTTTACTCTTCCAAGAACCCTAGCTCACGATCCTCCATCATATCCAACCAAGTTCTTCGACGATCTGTTGCGGAACCCGATCAATATCAACCGCAAGAAGCACTCATCCGATCCCGACCACGATTCTCGACAGCTACGACTTGTCTCAGCCGCGGTTCTCCTTCTCTCTCTTGGTGGTCCGGTTCAAACCCTACAAAACTATGGTATTCCGATTAAACTCTAAAACCTAATGATCAAACCCTAAAACCCTAAAGCCATTCTTATGGCATCTGATCATCTTGTTAAAACCCTAAAATCAATTCCCTAAATATATAAACCCTAATCCGCAAGTATGCAATCCGCATACTATGCAAGAGATTCGATTCCCTAAAATACATTT
Organism: Eruca vesicaria subsp. sativa; assembly: GCA_932364175.1. Taxonomy (NCBI): domain Eukaryota; kingdom Viridiplantae; phylum Streptophyta; class Magnoliopsida; order Brassicales; family Brassicaceae; genus Eruca; species Eruca vesicaria. The sequence continues at coordinate 78,240 of CAKOAT010201821.1, forward strand.
TAGTTGTTTTAATGTTTGGTTGATCTGAGATATTGAAACCATAATTATGGAATCGAAAACCCTAAAACCTAAACTGATCCGTTTGATCCTTGTTCTTGTTTGTTTGATCTTTTCATGCTCTGAGGTTTAGATTGCTAGATTATTTTACTTATAATTTGTTCCTGAACTGAAACCCTAAAATTCTGGGTTGAAAACCTAAAACCCTAATTGTCTAAACCCTAAATCGAATTTGATTAAATCCGATGGTATATTGTATTGATTGTTTGTCTTTGACTGAATCCGTATTGTTTTCTGCATAAATNCTGAAACCCTAAAATTCTGGGTTGAAAACCTAAAACCCTAATTGTCTAAACCCTAAATCGAATTTGATTAAATCCGATGGTATATTGTATTGATTGTTTGTCTTTGACTGAATCCGTATTGTTTTCTGCATAAATCTGAATAACTGAAACCCAAAAATTATAAATCCTAGGATTGCTAGATCTGAATCAAAACCCTAAACCCTTATCGATTATAAATTAAATCCGATTGATGCTTGAACTTGTATTGTTTAATCTTTTAAGGTTCTGAGATTTAGGTTGTTAGATTTATTAATCTTCTGTCCTGTTTCTGAAACCTAAAACCCTAAAATTCGACTTGAAACCCTAAACCCCCAAATTTCGAATTAATTGAATCTGATTGTTAATTTATTTTGATAAACCCTAAATTTGATTGATTCTATTTGATTGAGAGTTAAGATTGCTAGATTAACTTCTATTAAATTTGTAAATCCTGAAACCCTAACCTCGAATTTGAAACTCTAAGTGCCTTGAAACCCTCAACCGTATATTTCTTAAATCCGAATGATTGTCTTGAGGTTTAGGATTGTTTACACACTTGATGATTAACCTTATTGCATGAGAGCTAAGGTGATAGATTGTTTGATACACACGACATAATCTGAAACCCTAGAAAAAAGGCCTTGAAACCTTAAAATCGCATATAGCTAAATTTGATTGCTAGATTTCCAAATTAATTTGAGGTTTAGGATCATTGGCTAGATTGATTGTGTGTGTTGATTAATATCCTAAGCTGAAAGCCTAAACCCTAAGTAAACCCGTATGCTAGTATTGATAAACCCTTAGTCGTGTGGCCTTGTATGCATCATCCTTTAAATTGTTTGTTTTGGTTGATGTATTGGCTGCATACACATATAGAAACCAATTGCTAGGGTTATTGCATTATGATATCATATAGGTCATGTGGCCCTATTGCTTCAGACCTCGTGACCTTGTGGTTTAGTGCATTATAACCCTTGTAGAACCCAAAAGCTAGGATTGTATGCATCATATATCTATCTAGCCGTGTGGTCTTTTTGCTTGCATCATGACTGTATGGCCGTATGGCCTTGTTTGTATTACATTATACCTTCATAGCCATGTGGTTTACTTGCTGATGCATTGATCATGACTTGATTGATATGGCCGCATGAACTCTATGAATTATGAAATCCTAAGACTTGATTGAAAATATGATTTCAGATGTCGAAAATTTGTAGTCTGGACTATGCTTCCCTTAATCTCTCTGGAGATAATTATTTGCAATGGACATTAGATACTAAGATTTGCCTGAGGTAAAAATGACTCGGTGATACTATCATCGAGAATACAATGAGAATGATATAGATAGATACAAGGCAATAAGTATTATTCGCCATCATCTCACTGAGGGTCTAAAAAATCAGTATATCACTATTGAAAATCTTCTAGACCTTTAGACTGCTTTACAGCGGAGATATGATAACCAGAAAATGGTGTTACTACCAAAGGCTAAATATGAGTGGACGAATCTCAGATTCCAGGACTACAAGTCTGTGGATGAGTATAACACAGTTTTATTTAAAATCGTCTCAAAGATGAGACTTTGTGGTGAAGATTTAACTGAGAAGGAATTACTAGAAAAGACCTTCTCCACATTCCATTCAAGCAATGTGTTGCTACAACAGCAATACAGAGAAAGAGACTTCACCACCTACACTGATCTGATCTCATGCCTATTACTGGCCGAGATTAATAATGAACTCTTAATGAGGAATAGTGAGATGAGACCTCCTGGATCAGCCCCATTAAAAGAAAAGAAAGAGGTAATTATAACTCGTACGGCCATGGACAAGGGAACCACAATAACCATGGTCGTGGTCCCAGATATGGCCATGGCCGAGGTGGCGTATCTAAGTCATCTCACTCGACCAAATCGGTTTGCCACAGATGTGGAATGGGGAATCATTGGGCTAAGACATGCAGAACTCCTAAAAATTTATGTGATCTCTATCAAGAGAATCTGAAAGGCAAGAACCCAGAAGCACATTTGGTCCATGATGGAGATGATGATTTCGATCATGCTAATGATGATCCGATAAGTTATGAGACTTCGAATTATCTAAAAGACTAATTCCGACATCTTGTTTGTTTTTGTTTGCTGTTTTCGCTTTCTTTATAATAATATGATTTCTTTCAGTTTATTTTATTGATATTATCTTGTCTGATTTTGCTTAATAATTTGAATGGTTTTCATTATTAAAAACGCCAATATGAGTTTAAATTGCAAGTATAGCAAGTCCAATAAAGGACCACGGCCAAGGCATTGTACCATTGCCTAAAGGGCATGATTTATATTCACCCAGAGAAGCCCATTGAGATATAAGATATAAAGATATAAGAATGGTTTCCATATTGAAACAATGGGCAAAGGAAATAAAAGTTCCTTCAGATTATAAAAAAAAATTCACCTAATGCCATAAGAAAGTGGTCAAGACTATACCTGCATCCTCTATTGATCTTTACTATGCCAAGATCAGTATGATAAGAGGCAAATACCATGGTAGCCAGAGTGTTTACCACGAAATTATTCACTTTATGGCATGACCGGATTGACCATCCTGGTCCAAACATGATGCGAAATTGATAATGAAAAGGGCATAAAGAGTTATCCCATAGAATCTCACGTGTGTAGCATGAACACAAGGGAAACTCATTAGGCCATGATGTCCTAAGCACTTAAAGAATATAGTATGTCCATGAGGGGGCCGTGAGGACAAATCCGCACATGTCCATACTATAAATAGCTTGGCTGAATCCTTTTATAAGTCCGTATTGGCCATTACTCATAGGTCCAAACTCTCAGTCCAAGGCTTGGGGATACACAAATTTACATTTAGTGAGCATAGATATTCTCATCTCAAATTGATTATGGGTCAAGAGCCAGACATATTCTATCTTAAGACATTTAGAAATGCCACCACAAACATATGTGCCGTCTAAGATGGAGTTCTAAGAAAAAGATGGGGATACATGTTGGATATGTTTACTCCCACGAATATTAATATCTAGAGCCGACCATGGGTGATTAATTTGGGGCCAGGTACACGGATTGCATGTCTAATGAATCCGACTATCCAACATCAGGGGAAAAAAATAATAAGCTGGTAAAGGAATGATAAGAAAAATAGAATGCAATAAACCATCATTGTCTTGGCAAGATCCTCGGACTAAAGAAAGTGAAATAAGACATCCAAAGATAAATACAAAGATTATACATTTACAAAAGCTAGCTAATCAAATGCCAGACACATTTGCTGACCCGAAAAGAAAAGAAAAGAATGACTAAGTCATGTACACCAGCATGTAAAGCACCAACAAATTTGATGTCCAAAAGAGACACAGTCAAGTTGCTACAAAGTATATACAAGATAGACCAATAAGTTCCAGAAGATAAGAATCCTCGGAAACAAAATAAAGGTGCATAGAATGAAACATATCTGAGATCAAAAAGGAACCATCCCAGACATGGAGATAAGGCTGGCCAGCTGAACATGTAAGGTACCATACAATGTAGCTTAGGACGCCAAGCTGCAAGGTAATAAGGGTCCTAGATAATAATGAAATCTCGATCGATTATATCATGTCTGGAATACATTAGAACAAGATAAGAATGTCGACATTGATGATTAATTTGCATACAAAGGTGGCACTTGAACTTATAGATATAAAGCGAGGATCATGAACCCACGTCAAAAATATAGTACCCGTAAGATCAGATTAAATGAAAACGTGGAGTTAGAAAGAAAGAAAGGCGTATTTGATAAATATAATAAGGACGCCATATAAACCAGTGGAATAGGTCATGTGGGGAAGGGTAATGAATATGAGAAATCGTGAGATATAAAGCACGACTTATTACACAGGGATTCCCACAAGACCAGGAATAGATTATGTGGTGGATGCTTTAAGTAAGTCTGGCTATATAAGAAAGAAATTAGATTAATGTATAAAGGATGTAGTAAGTAGCATATGGTCCACTGGATAAAAAGATATATTGAGCTCAAAGATGAGATAAGAAGTTCTCAAGAACAGCATTGTTTAAGCTGAACAAACATATTTATGGACTGAAACAAAGTAGCTGCATATAGACTAAGTAAATACTCAGTGAATGAGAGCTATGAGAATGATTTAAATCAGTCCATGTATCCTTATAAAAGAAATCCTTATGTTTATTTAACCAGCCCAAAAGAAGGGCCATTTGGTTTGTGAATTTGTTTTCTAAATAGGTTATGTACATGGTGGTATATATATGCATCATCGGGTGTGTGGTCGGTCGATGGGATAACCAAACACATCTGTATGGATCATGAAGCATCCGTGAAGTATTTTTGGTCGAGGACCATAGCAACATGTCCGACCAGAGCATGGAGTGGTCGATAGCAAAAGAAGCACATCACTTCCAAGTTTTCAGTAATGTTCAAATCTGGGGAGTAATAGATGTTGTACTATTTTTCTTCTCTATGGTTTTATCCTTTTATCCCTATTGGGTTTTGCGTTTTCCTGGAAATGTTTTAATGAGGCAACATCCGGAACGTATTACAAGCTCTATATGGTTATGACATCTAAGGGGGAGTGTTAACCAATTAGTGGATGTGTCATAACCATATTATCTAGGCCCAATCCTTGTAGTCTTCATGACGGTTTAGAATTAGCCTTTTCCATATTTGTATTGGCTTTGTACTTTCCATTTATCTCTCATGCAATTCCCTATATAGAGGATCCTATCTTATGAGTAATATATACACCAATTTCTCTATTTTCTCATTAGTTTACAACATAGGATTTAAAACTTAGAGTCTAAGATTTTTAGGGTTTAGAATTTTGTTGACAGTGTTTAGTGTTTAAAATTAATTTTTTTTCCGTCTAAAGAATGAGTAGGAAAAACAAACTCTGAATCTTAACACTGTCAGCAAAAACCTAAACTTTAAACTTCATACCCTAGAATTTAATGTTAATTCTAGAATTTAAAATCAATCATAGAGTTTAAGATTAACTTTAGAATTTAGAACTAACTCTTGAGTTTAGGATTAATTAATCTTAGAGTTCAAAATTTAGTGTTTAAAATATAAATAATAGGGTTTAGTATTAATCTTATGGTTTAAAATTTAGTATTTAGAATTTGGGATATAAGATTTACGGTTTAAAATTTTGAAAATTTTTTTTTTTTTGCAGCTAATATTATTTTCTATTATTTAATAAACATTGGATGATACATAAAAAAATTTATTGGTTAATATCTAGGAGGTAAATCTACAGGTTTACCTTTCAAGATGAACCCAAAAAAAAACTCAATATTATCTCCCATACATTTACATTATTTACGTATATAATATATATATATATATATATATATTATTAAATATAATATTATTTTGAGAGTTAAAATAATAAAATGTTTGATGTTTCTATCTTACAACAATCTATGAACCCAAATGATCCTTTTTAAAAAAAAAAACATCATTACAAATGAAAACAAATTGATGGAAATCCTATCCCTAATCTCTTGCACAACTACAATTAAAATATCAATCTCTTTTTTCCTTTTTTCAATATCTACTTTTGTTTTATTTCGTCAGTGCTTTTATATATTTTTTTCAGTGCTATACTTACTCCAACAATTTTTGTTAACGTTATATGAAAAAAAATGTATATAAGTTAATCCAAGATTAGACAAAAATAATAAGAATTTGTAGTCTGGTGGTGATTAACTTTAGGGTAAAAATCCAATATGATGAAGTCATCATGGTTCGAGTTTTGACCATTGAAGAATTAACATTTCGATATTGCCAGGGACATGAAACCAACATGTGGCAACATGTGACTTATCAGTTTGAACAACCAGTTTGAAGCTTTTAATGCACCTAAAATTGATTTACACTCTCTTTTCTCAATTGTTATGAACTAAAAACAACATCTCTTTCACTTTGTCTCCATATTCATACAAAAAAAACTAAGCTTTTGATTCAAAAATATTTATGGTTGATAAAGCCATTTAAGCATACAACTCTTGGTCGGTTACTTTCGTACGATGTTCTGGGTGGTTGGAGAAGATTATGTATGCTAACAAAGTCATCTCACCTAGTTTAAGGTAAGAAACTGAATTTTTTTTCCAGATCTATTTGCGTAGAAGACTTACTCGTAAGTCTTCTGGATGTAGAAGACTTACGGATAAGTCTCCTGGTCAAACGGACGACTTACTCTAAGTCGTCCAGCTTTGTATGTTTAAAAAAAACTCTAGACGACTTGTACGTAAGTCGCCTAGGAAAAATGGGCTAGTTTTGCATTTGATCGAATTGTGTCATATATTTGACTTTTCCTAGACGACTTACCAGTAAATCGTGTCTGGGAAATTTAAAATTTCAATATTTTATTAAATCTAGACGACTTACGGATAAGTCGTCTTAGGTTATTTTTGTAACTGAAAAATAAAATTTTAATTCTAACTTTCCCAAAAGACTTAATTTAAAGTTGTCTAGTCAGACGACTTATTCTAAAGTCGTCCAAGCTAAGCAAAGTCGTCCAGATTTTTTTCCGAAATTTCTGGTCAAACCTTGCTTATCTCGGACGACTTTCGAATAAGTCATCATAATGGACGACTTTAAATTAAGTCTTCTGGGAAAAGCTAAAATTAAAGTTTTATTTTTTCAGTTACAAAACTAACCTAAAACGACTTATCCGTAAGTTGTCTAGATTTTAATGAAATATTAAAATTTTAACTTTCCCATAGACGACTTACTGGTAAGTCGTCCAGGAAAAGTCAAATATCTGACAAAATTCGGTCAAATGCATAATTAGCCATTTTTTTCCTCGACGGCTTACTTGTAAGTCGTCTAAATTTTTTTTTTTAATATACAAAGCTGGACGACTTAGAAGTAAGTCGTCTCATTTAAATTTCAATTGCAAATATGACATATCTGGAAGAATTACGGTTAAGTTGTATGTCGTCTGCGTCAATGTTTAGTAAACTTTCATTTTCTCTATGTTTACTAATGTGTTTTTATTTTTAATTTTTGCAGATGATTCGTCAGTTAAATGCAGTGTATGGAGAATGGTTGTTCAAAGATGGCAGTTGGGATTTTGTGGTTGATAATTTTAAAGAAGCAAGAATGTTTCTTTTGAGTGAAGGTTCGACACATGCTGAACTTGTTTCCATGGCTCAAGAAGATTATAACCTGGACATGAGCACAATCACTGTGGAAATAAGCTACTCATTACCAGCAGAAATGATGATGGCTCCAGACACCCCTCCCATTCATGTTACAAGTGATAGACAAGTTCGAAAATTGCTCGAGATAACCAAAACGCATAGAGTATATCTTTGTGTATCAAGCCGTAGCAAGGTGGAAACAGTTTCAGAGGAAAGGGAAGAAGCTGATGAATGGTTTGAAGATGATGAAGCTGATGAATGTTTTGAAGATGATGATGATAATGAGTTGGTTGAAGATGAAAATCATGATGGGGAGGAGGATGATGGGGAGAAAGATGATGGGGAGAAGGATGATGGGGAGGAAGATGATGGTATCTCTATTGTTTCCGAAACGGACGAGAATAGTGAGGATTACATTGTTTATAGAATGGTTAAAGATGAGGATGAGGAAGAATATGATGATATTTGTTTTGAAGATTTCAAAAAGACATATGCTATTGAAGGAGGAATATCGAATGGTAACAGTATCTATGTCAACCAGAGTTTTGTTAGCAAGGATGCACTGCTTTTTGGAGCTGCGGTTGACATCAGTGAGGTGTAAGTTCTCCTTCAGAATATACAAGTCAACGAAAACTCTCCTTGCGGCAACATGTTGGGTTAGTGGTTATGGATGGAAGATCAGAGCGAGTGTGAAACATGAGACAAACACGTTTTGGGTAACAAAGTATGTGGAAACACATACATGCTCAGTGGGAGACCGAATTGTTCAGTGGAGACACTGTACTCCGAAGTATGTTGGGAGGCTTTTCATTGATCGTGTTGGAATCATTGATGAGTTGATTCTGCAGCATATCACTGATGCAATGAAGAAGAAGTTTGGCATGACACTTGATTACACCACTTCATACAAAGCACTTTTATATGCACAAACTTTGGTGAGAGGATCAGCAGAAGATGGATATTCGAGTCTGCCATCATATCTCGAGCAAATCTCCTTAGCAAATCCCGATTCTATCACGGCTATAGAACTTGATTCTATCAATATATTTCGTATCTGTTTCTCTCTTTTGGAGCTTCTATCAAAGGTTTGAAGTATCAGAGAAGGGTCATCGTGGTGGATGGGACTCACCTAAGTGAGAAGTATGAAGGTGTTTTGTTAGTTGCAGCCGCACAAGATGGGAATTTTCAGATATTTCCATTGGCTTTTGCGATTGTAGATGTTCAAGATGAACCTTCTTGGGAATGATTTTTCACAAAATTGGCTAGTTGTGTATCTGATACAGCCTCTGGTGATAGTCTTCGACCGGCACCCAAGCAGTAAAAATGTGTGTGATAAGGTGTTTCCTCGGACAACCCGAGGAATATGTTATTATCACCTTAAAGAAAACATTGTCAAAATGTATAAAGGGAAACATCTCTTGTACTTGGTGAAAGGTGTTGCTTATGCCAATACGGTTTCAGATTTTGACTAGTACATGGCTGAGATACGGAGTGCAAACCCGGACCTTGCAACGTATTTGGAGAATGCCGACGTTAGCCTATGGTCAAGGGTTTATTGTTAGGGAAACAGGTACAACATAAAAACAAGCAACATCGATGAGTCTATTAATTCCGCACTGAAGCGAGCTAGAGGATTTCCGATTCATTTCCTGTTGGATTTCATAAGGGAGAAGCTAGGAAGGTGGTTTGGGAAAAGGAGAGAAGATGCTTTGATTCTCCTAACAGATCATAGTCGGGGTGTTGAATACTTGCTTGATGTTCGATCAAAGATAGCGGATACGATGTGGGCCCAACCAATTGATGGATGGAAATTATTTGTGAAAGGTGGCAAAATGGACTGTGTGGTTGATTTGGAGAATGGAAGTGTGATTGTGATGTCTATCAAGTGGAGAAAAATACCTTGCTCTCATGCTATAACTGCTGGATCACATGCTCGTCTGCATATCTCCACACTTGTACATCCAGTGTACTCAAAGAATTATTTGTTTGCAGGATACTCAGAGAATATATATCCTTGTGCTGGACAACAGGTTGAGGAACGCACATGCGATCCTCCGGCTGAAAAGCGTGGTCCGGGGAGACAGAAGAAATCAAGATGGAAATCTTGGTTGGAGCTATCCCGGATGAAAGGACGCAAACCCCTGAAGTAACACAGGGTTTATAGATGCTCAGTATGCAAAGAAACTGGCCATACGAAAGCACAATGTAAGAAACTGGTTGATTAGTCGTCCAGACGACTTAGAATTAAGTCGTTCAGACGACTTTAAATTAAGTCGTCCATGGTTAAGTCATCCAGGGTTAAGTCATCCAGGGTTAAGTCATCCAGTCTTTAGTCTATGTATTAACCTCTTTAGTCGTCCAGTCTTTAGTTTATGTATTAACTTCTTTAGTCGTCCAGTGTTTAGTTTATGTATTAAGAATTTGTGTAATGAACTTATATGTGTCAACTTCTTTGTCAAATTGCACTACCAACATTACAGACGACTTAATTTAAAAAGGTCACTGACAGAAGATTTGCCAGACAACTTAATTCTAAGTCGTCCATCATACAAACACATCATCAAGTTCAAATACAAACATTAGCCTAATCTATCATACAAAATAAAGATCAAATACAAACATTAGCCTAATCTATCATACAAAATCAAGTTCAAATACACATATCGCCCTAATCTATCATACAAAATAATTTACCACCCATCATACAAGTCCAGGAACTTATCAGGATCTTTGTTTTCTTTCAAATGCTGGTCAGCAAGCTCCGTAAATATATCAATTGCCATCTTATCCCTCATATTCTTCCCGTTGGACTTAGAAAAGTCTTTTTTAAAAAAAGGGGTAGTGCCCAAGAGCATAACACTCAATGTACTTTAAAGTGTACACGCCACAATCACCAGCATTGGCTGTGGGTATATCCACCTGACTCTCATATGTGTATGGCTCCAACCCGTATTTGACACGTATTTTGTCGGTGGAAGCGTACTCAACAATCAGATAAGGGACCATATGGAGAAAAGGCTCCATTATCTTATCGAGTTTGTACTGGTTGGTATGATGTCCCAGACGATTATGTGCCTGTTAGGGATCGATATCCACATAGCAATCCAATGAGTGTTGCTCAAGTTCACTGGCGCTAGATATCATCAATATCCTCCCCCCCCCAAACCTTGTTCGATTGGCAAAATGATGGTATTGATCCGTCATAATAATGCCACGCCCCACCAGGGAGTCTTCTTCCTAAACCTCTGTGATCGGACTCTGAGTTCTTAAAATTATCGTAGTGGGCTCTCCATTGCTGAGAAAAGTTGTGATCAAAGAAGCACGTTCTCTCGCTCCTGAAAGTTTGTGGGTTAGCCGTGTACCTCTGCCTCAGTACATTAATCCATACATCCATATGCTGCATATAAAATAATACAAGTCAGAAGATAACATAATACAAGTCAGAAGATACCAGACAATTTACGGATAAGTCGTCTCGTAAGTCATCTGCGTAGACGACTTATCTGTAAGTCGACTGGTAAGTCGTCTACGCAGACGATTTACCAGACGACTTATCTAAGTCGTCTACGTAGATGATTGCGTAGACGACTTATATATAAGTCGTCTGCGTAAACAACTTACGCAAACGACTTTATAGACGACTTACCAGACTACAAAGCATCAGTAAGTCGTCTACAAAGTTGTCTGCGTACATTTCAGACGACTTATATATAAGTTGTCTACAAAGTCATCTACGTAGACGACTTATGGATAAGTCTTCTGGTAAGTCGTCTAAACAGACGACTTACTAGACGACTTATCAGTAAGTCTTTCAAGTCATAGCAGAAGACTTACACAGTCGTCCAGCCATTCTAAGTGTATACGGAGGATGTGATACCACCAAGTTGATGATGTACATGGTTTGTCCTGGATAGGTGTGAAATAATGACTACAAACACAAAATGTCTCAAAGCAATCAGTTTTTTTAGACTAAATCAAGCTATTATGGAAAAAGCAATCACTTACGGATCATTTTTTAACCACTCAGCGAGTTGCTTCAACTTCTTCTTGTTTAGTGGGGAAAATGGATGATAGGCTGGACTTTTACTTTTGTTTTGGATGATCACTTTGGCCTTTCTGTGTGTCTTTTAAGGAGATTGATGTGTGGCAGCAAGTTTCTTTGCTCGTTCACTCTTTCCACGGTGCAATGCCATAGCAGCTTCCTTCTTTTGTTGATATTTATCATCCGTCTAGCTGTATGTCTAAAGCAGTGGCAACTTGTTTGTCCAATAGAACAAGGCTCGGTTCTGAAACTAGTTAAACGTTCTGCTCTGAAACTGGAACAACGTTAACCTGGAACAACGTTCTGTTCTGAAACTGGAACAACGTTCGGTTCTTTCAAGGAACTAGGTTCTTTCGAGGAACTAGCATCTGCGAATATATGTGGAGTTTTATCCTCCGGCAAGCTCTTCTTTTTCGAGTTCTCCCCATAACACTTTCACTCTGCAATATACAAGATCCATTTCAAGTATGAAAGAAAATCCATTTCAAGTATGAAAAAAAATCCATATACAAAATCATTAAATATCACACTATAAACAAAGGACACATGTTTTGGCATACAAGAAACAAAGAAAATTCAGTTCTTTTTCTTAAGTCTAGTTGATTTGTTACTAACTCCGGGTTCTTTAGGTTGAGGGGCACTCTGAGATGATGGTCCTGGTTTGGTGATACCAACCTTCTTCTCCAAGGGTTCGATCCTCTCGGACAGATGATTGATCTCCTTAAGGCACGTCCCAAACCCTTGACTCGTGGCATAAAGTAGCCTCTCGGACAGATCCTTGAACATACTTTCCATCTGTTCTTTGGTCATGAAACGACTAGCCTCTGTAGGAACCTTTTCACTAGCCTCTTCAGTAGCCTCTTTACGAGCTTTCTTCAGAGGTCTTGGACTTTCTTCCTTCACGACAACTATCTCTTTCTTCGCTGGACTCAAAACCGCCGACTTTTTATAGACTCTAGTACCGGTGTCTTCCCAGCAACCCAAGGTCCACTTCCACGGTCTCCAATCAAACATGACTTTAATAATGTTCTCTGCGGTCGGGTCCTCAACATCAGAGTCCCATTTTAGCCACATTTCACCAATGTCCTTCTCGATAAAGTTGATCATGCGGGTCTGCAGTAAATAAAAGATACGAACTTAGATATTTGACGGATAAAGAAAGATGGAAAGAAAGTACTTCGCAGACGACTTATAATTAAGTCGTCTGGGAGGTCATCCAGCTGGACGACTTAGTAGAAGACTTAATTATAAGTTGTCTACTAAGTCGTCCAGCTGGATGACCTTCCAGACGACTTTATTATAAGTCGTCTGTGAAGTCTTTTGGATTGAAGTAAATACATGTCTGCAGATAACTTCTTTAAAGCATTTGCGTCCTTTGCCACCCTTGTAAGCCATTATCGGTGGAGACAGGCTGTTTGATATGGGACTACAATAATTAGCACCCAATTCCGACAGAGCTGTGTACACCCAGACCTGGAGAACTTGTAACAACCCGTAATATATGTGTTCTTCAAAGAGTCCATGAGCACCTTAAACGCATCTCTCCCCCATGGATAACTCTCAAACCGTTCTAAATCCATCACTATCCTTGCCAGACTAGCTCGTGTAGGGGTTGAATATTTTCTCCCTTCAATGAACCTAGTGAAGATGAAAAGGTACGCAAGCCGCTTGCGATCTTCCCGAGACCACTCCTTGAATCTCTTCAATGTTGTTATTATCTGATCAGTAGTTGGCCCAGCTTCAAGATGAACTCCCAACATCCCCCAGTAAGAAGCCAACTATTTTGTAACTTCACATTTTGGTCTCTCAAGGTCCTGGATGTACTCGCAGTTTAGACCAGTGATGTTTTCAAACTCCAACAGTGAAAACCTCAAAGGTTCTGGACCAACGAGACACCAGCTCATACTTCTTTTTTATGTCCAGCTGGAAATTGAGCATGTAGTGAACCAGCCTTGAAGCCCAACCAAATCCCTGCTCTTTGAACTTGATCAAAACTCCCAACTTCGACTCCTTCAACTCTTCATATTCGTCATCAGTAAGAGCATTCCATAAAGCAGTTTGCAACTTGGTATTATTTGTATGATACAAAATGCTATTATGGGCTTCTGGCTCTTCCCCTGATGTATATAACCTACTGGGGAGTTCTAGAATATCCATTATTTTTGTCTGCAAAATAATCAAATACAACAACAGAGATGTCACAAAACTGGACGACTTTGTAGACGACTTATAATTAAGCCGTCTGGAAAGTCGTCTATTAAGTCGTCTAGCTGGAAGACTTATTATTAAGTCGTCCAGTTGGAAGACTTTCCAGACGACTTAATAATAAGTCTTCCAGTAGAACATTTTAAAGCGTACCTGATAATACGGAGAGAACGAGTATATTGATAGAGACAATGTTTTATGTTCATTCCTTTCCTCAACCAATCACTTGACAGTAAGAGATATAACTTATCGGCGATAGGGTTTACAGAAAAAATGGTGCTAGGACTTCCTCTCAGATCTGAAATAGAGGAAGCGGCGGTGAGAATGGTGGTGAGAACTGTGGTGACAACGGTGGTGAGAACGATGGTGAGATAGATAACCGGCGGTGAGAACGATGGTTTTTTCGGAAATCACCTTCGAAATCGCCTTGAGAGAAACGGCTTTCGGGTTTTCTGAATTTCGCGAAAAAAGTGAGTAAAACAAAAAATCTTATATATGTCCGGTAAAAAATCTGGTTAGGTTTAAAAGTAAATTGGTAAAATCAAAGGTTCGGTCCGGTTTGGACGACTTATTAGTAAGTCGTCTGTTGAATACTATACATCAGACGACTTAACAGTAAGTCGTCCAGACCCTAAACCCTAAACCCTAAACTAAATTGACTAAATTAACTAACTAATCACGTTATAAAATCAAATTATACTTAAATAGTGTTTACTATACACAGAAATAAACACACTTAGGTAGATTTTAAATTTTTCAAAAACGTTTTTAATGCTTTCCAAAATCTAACCCTAAGAACACATACAATACTACAATATATGTTGGTGAAACCTAAACTAAAGAATATTATGACTCACTATTTTCACTCATCTATGTTTAAAAAAATTGATTTTTGTTATATCATAATTTATATCTCTTAAAACATGTTAATTACATAATTTCAATTTTTCACTAATTAAAATATTTTTTACAAAAATTTTAAATTATTTTTAAGATAAACTATCTTAGACGACTTTCAGTTAAGTCATCTGGAAGACTTACTTTAAAGTCCTCTGGACAGACGATTTGCGTGAGCTAGAAATATAAAAAAAAATCTGATTTTTTTTGTTTGTTCACAAATGGTTCTAATTTCAATAATCTTTTAAGTTACTTTTGGATTTGAAAGCAAGTTTTGAGTCATATTTGACCATTTTCCCTATAAAGAATGTTTGAGTTTAACTTTCTTTATTATACACATCGAAAACTCCGTACAATATTAAGAAGATTAGAACAAGATGGTCTCAAGAACCATCCAACTTAAATTTTGAATGTCTACTGAGAAAAAAGTAATCCTCAAACTTGAGTATCTTTCCCAAGTTTTACATAAAAATAGAGCAAAATTTTAAAAGACAGTGAATATATATTTATTTTTTATTTAAAAGAGAGCGAATATGATAAAAAAAATTCTAGTTCAGCTATCATTCTTCTTCGTTGAAAAGGTTAACTAGTTGAAGGGAATCTGTTTTGAAAGACATCAATAGCTAGTTAAGAAGACCAGATGATTTCGTAGTCCACAATATAGTTTAAATTCTGTGTGGAAAAGGAATAAGACTCGGTTACTAGCAAATGAACTAAAAGTCTTCCTTACAGCCCCTGTTTCTATCACCAGTCCTACAAAGAACTCATCGTCTTAATGCCATGAGGCATCAAGTTGACATATGAATCTCTCGGACCTGCTTCGTGCTGCTGTGTCTATTTGATGGATGTTAATATCTTCCTTCAAGGGGTCAAAGAGTACGTTCACTAGCCTCCAGCTTTCTGTTAAAAAGTTTGTCATTACCAACTTTCCAACGGTACCATAAGACCCAAGGAATATAGGTCTATATCATATTTGGAACTCCATAGTCATGAAGGTGACATAGAAGATGGTCGAGGTTACTGGTAACCACCAAGCGCACAGATTTACTTCCTAAATAAAAGGACATTAAAAAAAGCTCAATCTTGCAAGGCGTGTGGCCATTCAATCAGTAGATGAGTGCATATCCGATTGGAGCTGAAATGCCAGTCCAACAGTTGATGGGATAGTTGATTAATGGGAAACAATCCAACTAGGTGTACAGAAATTTTTGGTGGGTGAAATGCATGGCCATCTCAAATTATATCAAGGCACTGTTCAAAAAAACAAATTAACTATATATGTAATGATAGTGAAATAATTTTAAAATTAATAACTTTATTATTTATATATATTTGAGATTCTATTCAAATTATAAACTAAAGATTTAAGAGGGATTCCTTGACCTTCCCGATTCTAGAAAGCTTAGCCAAGGAATGATAAAGCCTTGGAATGTCTGGGGGGGGGTTGATTCTTAAAAGTCAAGGAGAACAAATATTATGCATAAATTTTCATTGATAGTTATTGATTTTTATGAATTGTCATATATGTTTTTCAGAAGGAATTTCCTTCTAAAGTAATAAACAAGTTTTCCAAGAAATATCCAAACTCTTATTTGACGTAATTTGTAAAGTATATATACATATATCAAGTAACTGATGTATTTCTTGCTTTTTAAGTATGCTTATTAAGCGACTATAATACTTCTTCACGAATTTCATGTCTCATGAGTTGCTCTATCGGTTAAGCAATGTTTTCCTCAGAAAATAATAAAAATTTCACACGCACCAGATTTATAGGTATTTTTATAAATAATTCAACTTTTGTTGTTCATTGTATCGGGTGCGAGAATACTACTTGTTCATTTCCACCTCGATCTCAATCACTGATGAAAAATTAGTCAAATTTAAAAAAGTTTAATAAAACCAGAACATGAACTGGAAATTCTTTGTTTAGGATTTTAAGATTTAAAAAGCTGTTTCTCTTCTTTCTCACTCTTTTCTTTTATGGAGTTTTCCAAATTCCCCATGACATCTCTACACTTGTTCTCTGAGTACACATGTTAGTGATGATATTTTTTATTTGTTAACATTTCTCGAATTATGAGGTTAGAATGTTAAGAGACTCATACGGGTAAGACAACCGGAACCAAGTGAAGTTGTTTATGTTTTTTTATCACACAGATTTCAAAAATCTTATCTCTATACATGATATTTTCAAAGGTTAGATTTATGAATAAAAACATAATTAATTTACCTCCCAATGACTATATAATTTAATAGAATAGCAAAATCAATAATAACTAATTTTTTTGAGTAACAAATGATATGAATAGAATTTAAAAATCTTCAAACCAATAACAATTGATTTTGAAAAGATTTTAAAAGTCCATAAATCAATAACAATAGTTTCTTAAAATTTTATAATTCTTAAACTAATATACCCCCCCCCCTTTTATTTGTTTTCATTCTTCTGGTTCATAGGTCGACGTCTTCTGCCTTCCCTGGTTTTTATGAATCATCATGGTCACCAAATCTTAGTTTGGTAGAGAAAATCCAATTTCCCATCCAACTTGCCATAATTAGCTCCGGATGGGTTTGTGGGTGATCTTCAAGGATCCGGTTGATCCAGTGGGTTTTCGTGTAGGGGTATACCCTAATAATTTAAAGCGTTGCAGCTTTGAGGGTTTGGTGATTGGTGAGTTATTTCGCCAAATGTGAATGCATCCAGATTTGGCAAGTTTCAAACAGTAAGATTGCCCTGACCATGTGTTCTCTGGTGCATGGTAAGAATATTTTACCCCTCCTGAATCATTCAATATGCCTTTAAAATACAATAGAGACTAAAATAAAATATAAAAAGTTTCAAACAGTAAGATTGCCCTGACCATGTGTTCTCTGGTGCATGGTAAGAATATTTTACCCCTCCTGAATCATTCAATATGCCTTTAAAATACAATAGAGACTAAAATAAAATATAAAACCACTAAAACCCAAAATAGATTCGATTAGAACAACCACAACCGTAAGACTAATAAAAATTCTTAAGAAAAAAGATATTTCAGATTTGTTTAGAATATTTCAGACTTTTTTTTTGAAAAAAAATAACCATTCACAAACTACCACATATCTTAGAGACTCACAAATAATGTAAGGATTCATTAAGAAGCAATCTTTATTTAGAAATTATTTAGGAATTTTATCCTTGACTTTTTGTAGACCTAAACAAGATCAGATCGGTTTATCAACTTATCATATAGTTCATGGTAATGAAAACTGAGGAACAATAATGTACTCTAGCAGAAAATACCCATACAATGTACTCTTAACAAAACCGAAAAAACTTATACAAATTTCAGAATCACACAAATCGATTTCAAGTTCGATTTTCTTCAACCAGTTGCAGACGACACAGCATCATCCGAGTCCACCTTTAGCTGCAATAGAACAAACAAACCAAAAGTGATCAAAAACCATACGACATGACTTTCACTTCCCATATCCCTATAATTGTTACTTGCAAATGTACCAGCTTCAAGTGATTGAGTAACGCTTGTTGGAGCTGTCCCTTAAGCTTCTGGCACTGCTCCACCATTCGTCCTGAGTTCATCGTTTTCTCTAGCGCCCACCATAGTCTCTCCACTGTTGTGTAAGGAAACCAAACCCCTGATACCTTTTTCCTTTTCAAAACCTCTGCTGGTTTCTGGTTTCACAAGAGAGTAAAATACATATATGTGAAACGCACACTCATGTTTTGTCATAAGCGAGCTTCTTAGGGGGTGAAATCTGCAACCATTTGTTTTATTGTTTTGTGCATGCGTATGACTCTTGCAACTTAAACGTTCTCTATGTTTTCATAATTAATTCTACCTTGAGAAGTTGCAAAAGACTAGCGAACCTACAAATCCCATTACGAGGAAAAAACTATCCTACAGCGAGATACTTATTATAATACAATAAAGAGTCTACAGCTGACAGCCATTTATCATATAACTCACCGATGATGCAAATGATTCCATGTACTCCAGTAGCAAGTTAGTGGCCTCTGTAAGACGCCCATAGTCAACATATAACTGAAACAAGGAAGCAGGACTTGCTTCTTGCCCACCCATTCCCAAAGCTTTCTCCTTCTGACCGTCCTGTCGAAATTGGTCAATAAGATTTGCATGAAACCAGAAGAGAACAACCTTCCCAATGATTGTTTCTTTCCATATTGTAAATGAAAGCAACCAACTTAGTAATAGATTCCAATGCACAGAAAGTACTATTGTACAGAGAGGTTATATACATAAACAGTAGACTGTAACGCATAAATAAAATCTACTCTAGAATCTGCATATCAGATATACTGATAGTGAAGCAAAGGCGTACTGATGAGACATTCTTCATGCATGTAAGTTATCTTTATAAAGGATGTAGGAAAACCGAATCCAAAATTTTTTAACCCATATTTTCAAAAGCTTCCTATATTAATCGCACTATATATCGTATACTAAAAAAGTAATCCACTCAAATAACCCAACATCAAAAATTTACCTTGAACATGTGAACCAGCCAGAGAGGCAATTCAATACAAGAATCCGCCTGAAGAAGGGTTGAAGCAACAGTAACTGGTAACCTAGCGTGTATGTCTTTGTACCTCTTCTGCATTTATACACAGAAATTATTTCACAAACCAAACAATGATTAGAACTTGCTATACCTAAGCTTTTTAGTACTCCTAAAATCTATAGTAAATAAATAATTAGATACCAATTTAAACTAAAAGTGAATCCAATCATGGATTCAGAATTCACTCACAAGATAAACCTCAAGAATTTCCCAGGCAACAGCCAAGTTAGAGCTTTGAAAAGCATGGCTATCATCAGGCGAATGAGTGACTTCATCTTCCGTAGATGTTAATAAAAGATTAGGCCTGAGATCATTTCAGTAAAATGAATAAAGGTACATTTTTGGATAAGTCAATGAGACCAATGAAATACCAAGCAGCTAATTGTACATTCACTTACAATGACCATAGCGTTCCTTTAGCAGGGCAACATTTAATTGCCATATTCTCAAATATCTTTTCCAGCTCCCTGGATAAGCAGTAATTCATTAAACCTGCGTAATCTCAAGGCATATGACTTCAGAAACACCAAGCAAGAAGTTTTACTTTTTCAACGCTGAGCCTCTCCAAAATTTTAAAACAACAGTGAATGCCATGTCATACAAGTCTGCCTGGACAAGAAGGTCAACCAAGTCTGGTGGTGGCTTATCGAGCCCTGAAGTAAAGACAGCAATGTATATTTATAAACATGATTGTATAAGATTGCTTGGAATCAGTCGGCAGTGTCTATGAGATCCTTCTGAAATATGTCATAAGGAAATTGTATAAAGAGACAGCTATACCACCTAATCCAGTAGCTAAATCAATGATGCACAAAACTACCTAATAAAACAAAAGGAAAATGCCAATATTAATCCTTTCAACGGCTGCAGTACATTAATTCCCTCACATTCCATTCAGGGTGAAGAATGAAGATGCCCTGTGGCTTTCTGTCAAGTGTCAACAACAACTTCAGACGACATCTCCCTAGTTCTAAAGTTCCAACTGCCCGTATACTGCAAACTCAAAATAGTCCAAGGAGAAAATTGGAGACAGCTTACCTGAATATGTCCACTCGAAGTTTTTCAGAGAAAGCAAATATTCTGCTGTAGTGAAAACAAACTCGTTTTGGAGTTTCTCGATATCAATGCAACTCTGATCCCCTTTGGGCAGGTCATTACTCCTTACTGCAGCAAAAGTAATATAAATGTCTTTATCCATGCGATAATACATCAATATAACAGAAGATGCTCCAGGGTTTAGAGATTGAGAAGACTAACATTGTTGTTCTTCTGCTTTTTTAGCCTTTTTTGCTGGATAATGCATGGATTCTTGTGGTAGTGGATCAATCCAAGCATACCCAGGATCCACAAGACTTAATGCATTTATAGCAGCAGAAAGTCCATTAAGCCTCTCTTGCAAAACTAGGGACATGTGTTTATAATCCGTGGATGCTGCCTCACTTCTCAGACGAGCAGAAAATTGATAAATGTAATTTGCCGCCATTCGCCAATTGTGTCGTCTCATCTCGTACGCATAAAGCAGCTTGTATGGATTTGGCTTAATCATTATCTCAGACCGCCCAGCCTACAAATCGCAGAAGAAAATATAGTAAAAATAAAACAAGGGCAGAAACAGACCAACTCTGCTTCCCACAAAATACCTTCCAAAATAGTTCTTGGGTGATCTTCTCTGATAAGCCGATGAAAGGCAGATGTCCATCACTGAGGATCTGCAATGAAAAGAGAAATATTTATAAAAATTTGCTTTCTAAGTCATGGTAGTGCAAACATCTTTGTGGAGGTCTAAACATTAAGATAGCACCCACACTAGAAGAATCATTTTTAGTTCCAAACAAACATACACCTAAGTACTAACAGCAAAGAGAAATTAGACATGAATTTATAACAATTATGGAGATGATGGTCTGTCAAAATGTTCTCGTTATTTGCCAAACACAGAAGGAAGAATTAAGGAAAATAAGAAAATACGCATTCTTGACGTCTACCTTGGTTTTGCCACATTCAAATAGAACTATTATGAAGCGCCTCAAACAGATGCGCTTGATTTCCTCATCAGGGTTTGAAATAATAGCACAGTAAGCATCATTCAAGAGATTCAGATCTAATGTGAACTTGAAAACATTTGCCCACAGTCTTCCTCTACAGTTGGTGGCTGTTACAGGTGGATGGATGTTCTCACTACTCTCCATGAAATTAATGGCCTCATCTACTTGCTCAAGGGCTGCATACGCAAACTGACAAGCTCCTTCACTTATATTGTACTGTTCAAAAATCTGCATAGCCCATTCATAATAATGAAGTTTCCATGTCACATAGGACTTTTCACCATCTGAAATATTGGCACCTGCTTCAGCCAAACGGATGGTAAAAAGGGATAATACATCAGAAAGACACAGCCTATATTTCGAAATGATAGAACTAGCAAAAAACTGGAGCAAGAGCAAACTTCTTAGAGGAGCTCACCAATTGTGGAATGCGAAAATCCTGCTTCTTTAGCCAAGCTGTGCAAAGCCTTCCAAGATCCTTCACCTGATGAAGCTCTGCATCGGGAACCATGATAGGAGGTTAGATACCATGAGATGTATGTTAAAAAATACCAAGACAAAGTTCTTGAACTGATAATATTAGTAATTGAATGAACCAGAGACGTTGAACAACAAAGAGAAAAAATAGCGAGTTTATTTTCTATGAGATTAGGATAAACCCCACAAATTATGTATTGGCACAATATACAATTTAACATGGCCAGGCAACAAAAGTATACGTGAAGAGACTCCAAGAGATAAGCACCTGAAGAAGCAGCGGATGGCATCACTTATCTTCCTCTCTTTTAATATCCCGCTTGCTCCACGTTGTACTTGATCAAGCAGGCAACAACCACGGAGATGTTGAAGAAGACACCAATCTCCATTGGTATCTTGGGCATGTCCAAATGTTTTCTCCCCACGTAAACTTGCCTCCACAACCAAGAGGACTCGCTTGAAATATTAATTAAGAATATACGAAAAATCAAAACAGAGGAACATCAATTAATATTAACTAGAAGTTAGCTAATACAACGTTTTGTTGGAAAGGTTCACCAAAGAAGCAGAGACAGTTTTTTACCTCAACAGCATCAGCCTGTCCATTCCTAATCAACCTAAGAGAAAGCTCAGTAGAGCGTCTTAGCAAAGAAGAAGCGTCTTCTCCTGTTTTACCATAACGAATCCAGCTAATAAAGTTTTGTACAAAGCTTGTAATGATTTGTGAACTCGGAAGATATCTCAAGTCAAATCGGCTGTCCATAATGCAACTTCGGTCACTAAAAAGAAGAATATATGCCAATGAGAAACCGCATTTCCCAAGCATTGTGTTCCATGATCTCTTGTCAATACTGCTATCTACAATGATAAGACGAATGTGTCCAGTGTGAAATATTGGATATGACTGAGGTATGAGCTTTGGGGAATATTTTCCAACGACAAAAAACCTACCAATTTGAAGAGATGACAGCTTAGAGCTGAAATCTTCCATTGAAGTCAACTGAGCCGGCGTGGTAACAAAGAAACGAATGATGAGCCACTCTGAGACAATATCTTGGATCATGGGAAGCAATTCAAGCCGTAGCTTACATATGTCTTTGTGTGACATATTAACCTGCCCAAATAGAAAGCCAAAGAAAAAAAGAAGATGAAAAAGAATGGAAGACTGCGTTTAAAGTATCAACAAAGTTGAAAGAAGTAGAGTGTATGAGATTAGTGTCAAAATAAAAACTACACTGATTCCACTAAAAGAATCGTTTAGACAATAATATGAGACAAATGGAAACTGACCTGCCCGGAGATGTTAACCAGATAGCTGACGAGTAGGAAGATGTCAAAGGCAGACTCAAACATCACCTTTGCGAACTGAGAAGTAGCTTGCACGAGGATAGAACTACAGATATCAGATAATGCTTCGCCATCATTGTTATGCATAACTTTCTTCGGGACCAGATACTGCAAATAGTGCTCCATGATGGTAAAAACCTTTTCCCAAGATCCAGCCCTTTGACATAGAGCAGAGAGAGACAATAACATTTCAACGGAGAATGTTCTAAGATTTTTATGAGCTTCTAGCTCTTTCTCCCATGCTCTATCAGCACCAAGATCCGACCAAAGACGCTGACCTATGGACATCGCATATCCCGAGTCAAGGATGTTAACTAAGCGAGGAACAATTTCATCAGATGAGATAACTGGCTTTCCAGTAACTGATTCATAATACATGGCATAAGGAGCAGCACCCCACTGCTTACTGATCTTCAAAGTACATTTCAGTACCTCCGACAGTATCTCATGTTCATAGAGAGACATCCCCAAGCCTAAGCTTGTCAGGTTGCTTTCGAAGGACGATCCTATCAACAAACAGACACCGTAATAATTCTTAAGCAACTATACGAAATACAAGGAAATTTGGTTCTAGAATCTAGATAATAGATCAAGAATCCTTTACATACCTCCAAGACTGTGCTCAACGTTCTCTAATTTACAGAACAGTGATACAGAATTGTTTCTGACTAAACCGATAACATCTGACTGAACCAGCAACGTGCACGGTTCATTATTGTTGCACCAGTGATTAAGATAGTACGAACAAAAGTTTTCCCACCAGTGAAAAACTGAAATCGAAGTCTCACCAGTAACCTGACAAAAACAGAGGCATATTTAAGCTTGTATGACCCAGAGTTATGCCACCGAGCAGTCAAATGCATTTTATCTACAAGGTATTATAGAACTGTGTAAAAACCAAACCTCTTGCTCAACTAGTAGAAGAATCTCGCTTTTAAGCTCATCAAGACTTAAGGATTGAAATTCAGAATCAGTCCAGTGTTTGTTGTGGTCCCGTAAAGTTAGACGCAAGGCAACATTGTGAAAAACCCCAGGACAAAGAAGCCTACGTAAGAAGATTGATGAAATGAATCCCATAATTTGATCCTGCAAAGTGCAATAAAGGTTAAGAAGGGCTCAAACAATAAACAATTGTTTTACAGCATAACATGCATCAAAGGAAAAGCAGATTGAGTACAATATTTTCCAACAAAATGAAAGCTATCTATTAGAATAAAGACCTTTGCGGATGAAAATAGTGAATGTGTCGTCAAAAGAAGGTCATGGGAAGAGCTCCCAGAACTCAAAAATAACTGCTCTGAAATGTATTCCTCCTGTAAAGTGTAAGACCGTGCTTCCCTGGGTCAAGTAACACAATTTAAAATAGATGATTATCCACCATCAGGAAAAAAAAAACATCAAAGCAGTGAACACAAAAATATCGACAGTAGCGAATAGCACAACCATTACTATAAAGAAACACACCTTTCCAGCTTAACCTAGATAAACAAATCTCAGAAATGAAACCTCGCCTAGAGTTCTGCATTTTATTCAAGAGGATTCCATCACCAGGAATTATAACACACAAATTCACCTACTATATATGTTGCATTAATGTTTCCATATAGTAATGGTTCCAACTGAAGAGGGCTAGAGAAAATAAGACGTGCACATATATAAAGAACCTCCTAAAACATTAGTATAATGCAATTTTTACATGGAGTACAAAGATTCCACTAAATCAACAGCAACTAAGTCTTCTCGAACTTACATGGTGCTAGATTTCTGGCACAACATGTGAGATGTCAATTCATCGGCCTTCAGCGTCCAAATCTTGTCGGATGTAAATCTGACATCCCGCAGTTCCCCCTGCAAAATTCAGGAATCAAGATGTGCAATTCAAAATAGTTGCGAGCAAGAGAAATACAAGGAAGATGCAAATTCAACATAGTTATGAGCAAAAAGTAAAACAGAATAGCATGCGTCACACTTCACAAATATGAGCCAAGAAAACTTACCCCTTCCAGTGAAATATTCTGTAGTCCAGAATCCAGAGACAAGGCTATCCCCTCCCCAGAACTAAAGTGCAGGCCATATACAGTGATCACGTCCACGCTGACACCCTTAAAAAAATGGGAAATGGTTATCACTTCAGAGACAGAAGGTAATAGAGAAAAAGAACTACATATCTCCCACTCCAGTCAGTCGTAAGGGATTTGAAATGCGTGAAGTAAAAGCTTACCATAGTATTTCTATACAAGACAGCTAATGGAATGATGCGAGAATCGTAGTCAGCTTTGCCCAACCATAACCTCAGACACATAACCCCTAGTGAAGGAAGCATGAAGAAAGTCAAAAACAGAGGTAAATGATGATCAAACAAACCTAATGGCCACAGACAGAGGTAGCAGGTATTACCCTCAACGTTTTTAGCAGCTATACTCTGACACAAAACCCTGCTACACGTAAAAATGTCCCATACATGTAATGCACCATCGGCATGAAGCACGCATATAAAGTTCCTTCCAAAAACTTGTGATATAAATAAGTCTTGCACAGCTGCAACAACTGTCCCCCTACATTGCGAAATAAACGTGGTTATATAGATGAAGGGAAAATCAATGACTTATGATATCACTCCATTAGTTTTCTAACAAGGGTGCTACAATACGTACCTTACAAATCCCCAAAGACGGCCAAGTCCTGTATCATCACGCAGTTCATGGTGGAAACCTGATAAGAGTGAAAGGCAAATGTTAAGACAAACATCGAGATTGAGATACAAAGCTATGGGAGAGATAAAGTTAATCGACCTGATGGAGACGCAAGAGGCTGGAAGCAAGAGACACAACCATCAGATCTGCCAAGGAAAAGGAAGCCAGGCGATGCAGCGACACTGGTAACATGAGTTTCGTTCAAGTAAGGTCGAACATCCAAGCGGATCAGATGGTCAAGCGGGAAGACTGAGGCAGACTTATAGGCTGACGTATTCTCGAGTTTAAGCACGTAGACAACACCAGACGGGGTGAGAGCGTAAAGAAAGAAGACGAGACGACCATCATCACTACTACCCTGCAATTCAACTCCCTAACTTGTAATTTCAAAAAAAAAAACAAGTGGAGAAGAGGGTTTGAATCTACCTCTTGGGCGAATAGAAAAGCGAAAGGAGAGAGGGCGTGAGCGAAGACGAAGCGAAGGCCAGTTAATGGAAACCCAGATTTAGCAGAGAGCTGAAGAAGCTCGAGAACGTTTGAGGTCGTTTTGTTGATTCTCAAAACGAAAGAGATGGGAGGCTCGCCAAGTACACAGCTCGAAGCGTAGTCTTCTTGAGACGAAGGAAGGAGAACACATCCATTGTCCTCCGTGGGAGAAGGTACAGATATGTCGACCCATTTAACGACATTTCCTCCGCCTGCGACTGGAACCTCCATACCGGCAGCAGGAGAAATCCGACGATTCGACTCCATCTGTTCAGCCCTAAACCCTTTCCTCACTCAGGAAATTGAAGAGAAGATGATTTCTCCCTCCGATTATTATAGACGCAGCCCATTAGTGATGAGCCTAGTAATTGTTCGGCCCATTAGGTAATGTTAAGTAAAACTGCCACCTACCACTCGACGGTGTCGTTTAACTCTCTATTCAACTCTTTCCTTTAACGAAACCGTCTTGTACAGAACAGAAGAATCAGTGAGTATTGAAAGCGGGGGTTCGTTTGCAGCGATACTATTCTGCTTCAACTTCACGATTCTTATTCTTATTCAACTTCACATTCCACAACCATTGGAGAAAGAGAAGCATTGGAAGGAAGGAAGTTGGTTGTGAATTGGTGTTTTTAATTGTCTGGAGAATTCAGGTCATCCGGGATTAGGGTTTAGGGAGACGCGCTGAATTCAAATTCAGTTGATTTTCGATGAATTCAAACCTTTGTGATGCTTGAATCGATCCATCAAGAGGTATGATTCCAATTGATATCTTGTCTTTCTTTCTAACAACTTCTTGTTATATATCTCTTTTGGGTAATTGTGCTAAATAAAATCAATTTTATGACCTCCAGGTTCCAGAAAGTTGGATCATGAGCAAAGAAGGCTCAGACATTCTTTCTGTCGCCATGGAAATTTTCGTTTTAGGGAACATCATCATCCCCTTTGTGTCTTGGCGGTTAGCTTTCATTCCTCTTTGTTACCCATCACATGAATAACCTCTTTTGTGCTCATTATCAGCAACTTTTTGATGGTCATGTGTAGTTTCTCATGCCTCATCCTAGGATGTACGTACAACCTTCTTGACGCCTGAGCATTTAGATATACCCTTAATGTTTGCTTCTTGATGATATTCAATGATACGACCTCTGCGTCTAAGACTTATATGGTTCTCCTTTCGTTACTGCTGACCTTACATCTCTTTTCTTGTAGCTTGCAACAATTATCACCTCCTTCAAATCCTCTCAGTACATACCAGAGACCATATTCTATCTGGAGGAGATGAGTTTCTACCTCTCTGCTCAATTTCAAGTTCGCAACTGTGACTCTTTTTGCGCTTTGACTACGCTCCACTTGTGATTATCTAATTCTGTCAGCTACACAAATTTTTTCTGGTTTACTATGTAAATTATATCTAATTACTAATTTGTTTGATATGAAATTGCAGGCAAATACTACACACTTGCATTCCAGTCTCAAATTTGAGCAACCCGGAGGAAGGCCAAAATTTGACAAACTTTGTCTCCGCCAAGACAATATACAGTGGAATTAACCCAAAAATCATTTCACGTATGAAACTTTGTTCGAGTAAGAAGGTAAATCTGGTTCATCATCGACAATATGCTTTGTTGATAGATGGTGAAATGATCCGCATTCTAGTTATATACATTGATTTAGGACTAGTTACTGATCTTAGTTGTTGGTTTGTCTTGTGTGCTTTATGTTTTGGAAGCGTCAGAATAAGAGAGACAAGAACATGGAAGACGTTAACGGATTGCTGACTGTGTACAAGGAAGTTGTTAAGAATAGGAGGAAACTGCCTAAACGCAGCAACGAAGAAAGAAAAGGTAAGATGGAATCTCAAAACATTTATCCTTCATAGATATCTCGAACCCTTGTTAACATAACAAAAGTTTAGCATCCATAATCACATGCAAATACCTATTTACATAAATACAGACAGCCTACACTAAGTGTTAAAGATAAATTAGACCCACTGCCCATTGCAGCTGACTCACCTCTACAAACAAACCCAGTTAGGGCCACTTTACTAGTGCCATGCTCATTAACAGATTGCTTTGGTCTCTTACTGTACGGTTCAATGCATCTGAAACAATGGAACATGGAAGGTAGCGCATCGGCATTTTCAATCCCAGCACATCTAGTATGGTGCCACACACCACACAAATCACAGGCCAACATCCTCTCACCATCATCATCCTTTGCGCCACACTTGCAATCAACTTCCCAGTTCTCTACTCCTCTCTCCATGCGGTATTGGAGGAGCTCATGTTTAGATGAGCATCTCCCTTTGACCCTTATGACTCCATTTGTGCATATTAAAAACTTCAGGGTAACGGAGTCATCCATAGAGCCGTAACCTAGGAGCTCCTCCACTTCAAACCTCTTGAACATTGCGTACACTTCCTGAAATGCTTTGGCAGCTTCTTTTTTCAGGTCAGATACAGTAGCGTTCAGTGGAAATACCAACAGCTCAGGTGGTGGGCATGGGCATTCATTGGACTCGTCAGAAAGCTCGACATGGCACCAAAGGTAGATTGCAAAGGGATTAACTGGGCTAGACGAATAATCTTTTATGAAATGCTTACAGTCAAGTATCTTTGTGGCTGCATCAATCAATTTATCACTAGTAGCTTGAGACCTAAACTCGGCCTTGGTTTGTGGTTGCAATAACGTGTCATGTAGATATCTTAAGTCGCATTTGATTTGCTCCTCCGATGCATAATTAATGTCTTGATTTGACAAGCGGTGCACATTGTTGACAGGTTCAAGCCTGAAGTTGATAACGCCAAAGGTTAAGATTATGCACGAGAGCAGACAACCAATCGCAAGCAGAAAGTGAAGAGATATTACCTATACTCAAAGTCGTTTGAGGCAGGCTTGCAACGAGAACAGACTACTCGAGATCCATCATCCGCCAAAACGCCTCCGAAATGCTTGAGACAATAATCAATCAGCTGTGGGGAGCCTGTTTTGCAAATAGACCTTTTGAGAGCCCACCTTTTAACCCAGTGAGCTCCTCCTGCAGCTTTTAATATCTTAACCATGGTTTGCTGTACACGTTCTACATCACTTCTACTCCAAGCACAAAGCACATCCGTTGTGGGTTTCGCTTGCCTCTCGCGAATCAATTGTAGCAGAAAAGAGAATAGGTCTCTTAGAGTCACAAGCTCCGAACAGGAGAGTGACTGGTAGAAGCCGAGAATGGAGTGTAGCTGAGTTCTTGGCTTCCTCCCTTGGAACATGAACTCAGAGAGAGGCATCGCAGATAAAGTAGTCACAGCACTCTGGTAGGCTTCTCTTGTGAGTGCGTAACTCCCAGAATTGAGTTCATAACCCCACTCATTGTACCACGAACAGCCTCTAGTCACTCCATGAAGCAATCGGTAGTCCATTCCATACTTCCTGGACACATCCATCACACTAGCCTTCCTAACAGCAAGGGAGGAGCAAAGCCTGTCCCAGAAGTCCATAATGGAACGGCCAGTCAAGAAACCAGAGCCACCTTCTCTACCGTTGAGAGACAAGAGATGTGCATAGCCGTTGGAGTGAATAACGCCATGAAGAAGATGAGTGTTGGCCTCCAGCTGAGAGTAAACCCAGTCCTCTGTGTCCAGAGCCAAGTTGCACCACTTGCAACTGCTGCCTTCGGACAAGTTCTGAGTATAACCACACCTCGTGCAAGCCTTTTCCATCCCAGTGTTGAGGCTCTTGCTGTCTCCTCCTGATCTTATGAGGAAGTGGTACCTCTTTTTACACACTGGATGGCTACTCCAACCTTTAAACACACACACACAAAAAAGAAGAGATTTTGCTCAGTGTACTTATTCAACCTATGGAAACACGATAAAAAAAAATAGTTTTAAACTTTTCACAAAGAGGAATCTGCGCATTACCAACGACTCGGCAGTGGTCACAGTAAACGGATCTAGAGGATCTGGTAACATCCTCCTCCACAACGTCGACGGAGATGAGTCTGGAAGAGAGATCTGAACCGTCAGTCGAATCGCCATGTCTGAGAAGGATCTGCCAAGTCCTCAAGCTGGAGAAGAGCGTGGAGGTAGGGAGAGTGACACGGGCGTGGCTCGCGAGGAAAGATATCACTCCATCGCGGAACGGCTGCAAGGTAGACGTGCCGCTTCTCATCTCTTCCGCCGGGAAGGTGGCGAAACGGTAGAGATGAGCGGAGTTTTTGTTGCTACGCCTAGATCTCTTGGCCTTCCGACCGACATCCATCACCGCCATGACTGTAAGAAGCGTTTAGTTATCACTAACGACAAAGCCAAACTCGAAAATAAGACTAAACCCAGAGAGAGAGAGATACAAAAGAGGCGAGAGAGAGAGAGAGAGAGAGAGAGAGAGAGAGAGAGAGAGAGAGGGAGTTTTTGGCGGAAAGATTTTCCCTCTCGAAATTTAGGATTAGGGTTTTTGTTTGTTGTGGAGATATTGACCAAAAGCTTGACCTCTTCTGAAGGGAGAAGAAGATAAGAAAGAGATGGGTCCTACTGATTGAGGCGGTTTTTTATTTTCCTTTTCTACACGCTTATATTTTTATTTTTACTCTTGGTTCCCTTTTNGGGAGTTTTTGGCGGAAAGATTTTCCCTCTCGAAATTTAGGATTAGGGTTTTTGTTTGTTGTGGAGATATTGACCAAAAGCTTGACCTCTTCTGAAGGGAGAAGAAGATAAGAAAGAGATGGGTCCTACTGATTGAGGCGGTTTTTTATTTTCCTTTTCTACACGCTTATATTTTTATTTTTACTCTTGGTTCCCTTTTTGTTTATAAATTAGTAAAGCAGACAATTTAAAAAAAAAAAAAAAAAAGACAATCCTATCCATTCCCGATTGATTCCTCCTAAAAGATTTCTTGGTGAATATCTTTTGAGCTAATCGAAATGTTTAACCTTTAAATTTGTCGTCATCCAAATACTTTTTTTTTGACTAAAATCGTCATCCAAATACTTACTTCTAAAAACAAAGTAACATAAAAAAAAAACACGTTATCCAAGTTTTTGTCTTCTAAGGTTTGGTTTATAAATACTAGATCTTCAGTTAGATTTTAAAATATGAGCAGTTGAAATATTTTATGTTGTGTTTTGTATACTAAGTTAATCATCTCAACTTGGGTTACCAAATCCAAAAAAAAAACATGTTCTCCAAGTTTTTGTCTTCTAAGGTTTATAAATACTAGACCTTCGGTTAGATTTTAAAATCTGAATCCTTGAAATATTTTATGTTGTGTTTTGTATACTTAAGTTAATCATCCCAACTTGGGTTAACAATAATAATAATAACTAGATATTGATCTGTGCAATCGTATGGATATTTATTTTTATTTTTATATAAATAAATATTCCCTCTGTTTTAGTTACATGTCATTATAAAGAATATTTTATGTTTCAAAATAAATGTCGTTTTATAATTTTGATGCGGAATTTAATAACTTTATATAATTTTCTATATTTTTAGTGGTTGAAATATATAGGACATTGTGTTTTTATTTCGAAAATATGTAAAATTAAATATTTTCTTAATTTGTATGCAGAAAAACTAAAACGACAACTAAAATGAAATAGAGTAAATATTTGTTTTAGAACATAAGTGTTATATATTTTTAACGTTAAATCATATACTTACATGTTTATATGACTATTTCATATACAATAATTTATAATTTACTTGTTATATTAATCAATTGTTAAAAACTTAAAAACCATATGTATTTGTCACTTTGTTATTATATATTTATCTTATTGTATTTGCATTTAGTTATTAAGCAAATTAATATATTCATGAAAAAAAAATATTTGAAAATTATTTTATATTTAAAATTCTGACATGATCTTCAAAACTGAATTTTCTTTACCAATATTTCTATGTTTATTCATTTTAAATTATATATTATTGTATATACAAAGTATAAGTTATGTTAATTTTTAGAAATGTATTATATAATTTGCTAACTTTAATTCGTTATCATCATATTATATATTAAAATAAATAGTTTATATTTATGAAAATAAATTTTATAAATTTAATCTACTTTTATCATATTTAGTTTAATATAATAATTGTCTTTTAACATGATGATTAAGATTATAAAGTAAATCAAATAGGATATAACTAAAAACAATTATTTTATATAACATAAAATACATTAACTTAGTGTAAAATATTTTTATACAGATTTATTAAAAAATTAAAATTTAATAGATAAATATATATTATGTTTAAAATGAAAAGACATCATTATTAAAGTAGTTATAAAGATTTTATATTATTCGTTTTAATTAAATACATGTTAGTTCATATACATGATTATATAATTTGCTAATGTTAATCCGTTTAATCAACATATTACATTTTATTTTTGAATTTAAATATTTTGTACTTACAAAAATAAAATATATAAATTTCTCAATTTAATACAATTTTATTATATTTAGTTTAATATCATAATTTTCTTTTAATATGATTGATTACGATTATATAACAGATAATATGATATAATTTTTTATTTTTTAGTTTATAAACTTAACTGAGTATATTAATGTATAATAATATTTCAAACTAATTTCAAAATTATTGAAATTATTTAAAGATAATATCAAAAATGAAGATTTTATATTAAAACAGATTTGTTAGAATTTAAATAAGTATAATTATATTTAGAATGAAAAGATATCAAAATATATTATGATTAAAGTATTTTAAAGATTCTATATATTATTAGTCTTAAATAAATATATTTAGTAAATGTTTTTAGTAATTAATTGTTCACTGAAAAAAAAATCACAAATAAATCAAGGTCATGATTTATATTTTAATATATAAGATAATTACCTTTCTACTTTATAGCATAAGTTTTCCTAAATCAGCAAAAATGTCCCATAATTCCAAAATTATCATTTTTGTTAATTACAGTGATCTTATTATATAAACCTTGTGTTCGTATCTAATCTTCACCCTGTTTTAGTATTCTACCGATACATATTTTTCTCCTGTGTTTGTTTTAAAAAATATTTATCTCCTTTATTGCTAAAAAATATGTAAATCCATGACTTATGTTGATCCCCCAAAAGAAACAAAATTAAAAGACCCATAAAGTCAATGCTGCCCGTAACCAATGGTTCCACACCAACAAAAAGGTCATTTTATTACGTTTTGTAGTAACGTTTCCTTATTCATCCCACAAAGCAACCAACCAACTCAGAAGAAGAAGCGAAAATTAGAGAGAGGAGTGTCTCCTTCTGCGCAAGCGCGGTGTACGCGTGTCATTCTATCAACGGACTTGCATATCCCACTACATGACCAATCGAACGACGCTGCACACACGTTCCCCGCCTGCGCTTTCCACTGACAATCCGGTGGCGTCCCGCAACACATGGACCTCTCGTCCACATGCTCGACCTCTAGCCCTAGCATCCACGCTCCTAACGACACGTCCTCGTTCGCGTACCTGTGCAGTATTCCCCTGCGTCCAGACACATATCAGTACTTGTAGAAAACATGAATAAATAATATTATTGTCACTCACTGGTTAGTAGAGATGTACGCAGCTAAGTCCTTAGAGATTGCGTAGATCTGTCCTGTTGCATGCCTGAAGTACTTGTTCCCTTCTTCTCCAAATTTCCAGAACTCTGGCTCGTGGTACTTCACTCCCCTGGTTTCATACATTTTTTCAGACATCCAAAGGTGTCGTCAAGTTTATATGTTTCGTTGTAATAAAAGATTCTTACTTTTGTGAAAGAACCGGACCGGACTTCATGCATCCAATGTAAATCCTCGGTCTTGCTTGGTATCTTGCAAGTGTTGTAACGAGCATTCCTAAGTTGACATGAACATCATCGTCTACCTTCACGTAGAACTCTGCGTCCCATATTGCTGCTGCTGTTGAGAAATAGAGTCTTGTCTTTGTAGAGAGCTGGTGATATCCTTCAATGTGTTTTAGTCTCAAAAAATCCTTATGCTCCGAATCTTCTTCATCGATTGCTTTGTCTAATACTCCTCCTGGTGTTGCACTGTGTCCTATCACAAACCTGACAACAACAAAACAAAAACAAAAAAGTGTAAGCTTTAGATAACTGTTATTATTGTGTTATATAGGTAGTGAATTTAAATATTTTCCCTGATACTTGTGGCTTACTTCACAACCTTACAACTATGCCTTTCTCTTTCTCGATTTTCTTCAGCTTTTCACCAGTTGGCATCCATGTCTGTCTCACCGAGTCTCGTCTCTTCTTGCTACTGAATGCTGTGTTGATGCCTATCACTGCAAACGCTTTCTGCAGACTCTGGTTTTTCGCGCTCTTTTCACCCCAGAACTCACTGTTTCTATGGCTGGTACGTCCTGCTGCTAACTCCAACTCCAATGTTGACATTGTTCTCTCCAATGCTCTACACTTTCATAAACACTTCTAGTGTTACCTCCTCTGTCTCAATTACGTCATAAGAAACATAAGAAGAAAGAGCAAGGCTTTATTACTTTACTGCTTGGTGGGTTTTTGACACTTCTCCTATGATGTCTCTGGATTTGCTTTCTATCAATTTCTGATCAACAAAAGAGGAAAAAAAAAACCTCGTGATTAGTGAATATATATATACATACATGATCATGTTTTTGTATATGTAAATAGTAGGGATATATAAGTAGAGGAGGTGCTATTACGCGTTTATGTTCATCGCAGTCCTTTTGAACCTCTAAACGTTTGGACAAATGCTTTGCGAGATGTTGATCCTCTTCTTCAGACACGTAAGAGCGACTCAAAGATCGACTCATGAACAGTGAGCCTGCAAGAAAGCTGGCGAGGCACAGCACTATTATGGCTTTTCCTGAAGCAGCTTTGGGCCTCATCTCTTATGCGCCTCTTTAGTCCTTAATCTGCAGAACATCACATAAGCTGACCATGAGGATGTATACTTGAATGTTCATTTACATCACATGCCTAAATGATCAAGAAATTCGTGTATACATATGTTATATTGAGGATGCTTTATATATCTACCTATAATCCTCTATACATTTCTAATATGATCAGATACATGCCATTTGCAGGAGATTTGTCAGAGTTAAGAACATGATGGACGAAAAGCTATACATCAGGGAACGCAAAGGTTGGATAAAATTCTGCACAGATTTTTAGGTGTATAAACTCCGGTTTAACAACAATAGATCAATTTAACAAACTCGGACTCTTAAGATCGATGATTGAGAATCACGAACATACCTCTATAAGCGCCTGCTGAGGCACCGAAGGGACTGAATATGAGAGCTGTCAGATTAAGAAACAAGTTCTGAAAGCTCATGAGATGTTATTTATATAAAGTGAACACAAGAGTGTAGTTGCTGAACGACAACAGCGTTGATGTTTTGCTTCTCTCTCTCTCTCAATCTGTCTGTCATGTCATGCAGTGTGCATGTCCCAACTACATTCTTGCAANCATGACTCAATTTCTTGTACAGATAAGCGTCAATCTGGTGTAGACGTTACACCATATCTTAACACTTAACACTACAAGAAAGAGGCCCCCATGCTTGTAAGAATGACGTGAAAGTTGTAACAATTCACTTCTCAAGTTTCATGTAATTATTGTGAAATGGTATTTACAACTTACAAGTATTGATATATGTTGTACATCTCTATAACAGGATACACCATAACATCATGTAATATCTCCAAGTGAAACCAATACGTAGTAACGTAGATCTGTAACGTCTGTTAAAGTAGGTCGGTCCACTTTGTAGAAGTTAAACACATTATTTAACCAAGCTGCAAGAACATCGTCTATCAAACTTGAGCAACACGTTAGAAATGATGAACATACGGATTAAATATTATCTCTCTTTCACTACAAGAAAAGAGTGTCAACTCCGACAACAGTTTTCTGAGAACATGCATTATCGGAAAATTTGTTTCAACTTTGCTAGAAATTGACGAGAAACTATAAATTTTCAAAGCCAATGATAATGCTTAAACCACAAAAACCCATATATTTTTTTGAAAAAAATTAGTGTTGAAGACTAGGCTCCGCCCTCAAATGTGGTGGGGGGGGGGGGCGGAGGGGAGATGCTAAAGGCTAATATTCAATAAAAATTTCAATAAAAATATTCTTTTAACAAATTTGACCTATGCATATATAGTTTTCTTTCAAATATTTTGGAACAAATTTGACCCATGCATATATAGTTTTTTTTTCAAATATTTTGGGAAGGCTAGAGACTAACGTTTCATTTGGCTTTGTACATGAAATGTAAAAGGGGTGGGAGGGGAGGGTTGTAAAGTAAAGTTTTCAGTAAAAGTATTCTTTTAATAAATTCAGTATATGTTTATATAATTTTTTTCAAAAAATTTAGGAAGCTAGAAGCAAATATTTCATTTGGCTTTATTTATGATCTACCATAGTGAATACACTATTATTCATTGAGACATGCTGCAATGATGATTACTTCCTTGTATCTTTTAGCTTATGATGTCAATATCTATAGTCATGGGCTATATATCTCTCCAATTTCAAAGATGAGTTATATATAAGTTAAGGGATAGACAAATCAGCCGAATCTAAAATTCGGACCAATCTGATAAAAATATATGAGAAATTGCACTCCGTACATACCAATAAGTCCATAATTAAGAATATACCCGAAACCATTTATATTACACTGTATAAAAAATAAAGACTTTACTGCTCCTATCTTCTCTCTCTCTCTCTCTCTCTCTCTCTCTCTCTCTCTCTCTCTCTCTCTCTCTCTCTCTCTCTCTCTCTCTCTCTCTCTCTCTCTCTCTCTCTCTCTCTCCTTTATCCTCGCCAACAACACCACTAATCTCTCCTCCTTCTCTTCTTCTCCTTCTTCTTGTTTGTCCATTCTCTCTCCTTCTCATCGACGAATCTCTCCTTCGACAATATTGGGTCAAATTCTAATTAGCTAAAACTTCTTAAACCCTTTAAAACTCATAAGCTTTCTCTCCACTGTCCATCATTGTCTCTTCTCTCTCCATAAACCAAATGGCGACAAATCACACCTCCGACAACGAAAGCACGCGCCTTTACCATCCATACCAAAACTACGACCTCCCCATCAAATCCCAATACCTCTACAAACTCCCCACCTCCCCCGAATACCTCTTCACCGAAGTCCCTCAAAAAGCGTCGATCTTGGGGAGAGAATCTCACTTTCTACACAGGAACCGGTTACCTTGCCGGATCCTTCGCCGGAGCCGCGGCTGGGATCGTCTCCAGGGTCAAGAGCTTCGAGTACGGGGACACGGCGAAGCTGAAAGTGAACAGGGTTTTGAACTCATCTGGTCATAAGGGAAGGTTGTTGGGTTGCAGGGTTGGGGTTGTTGGGTTGATCTACGCGGGGGTTGAGAGTGAAGTTGTGGAGTTTATGGATAGGGATGATGAGTGGACACGTGTGGTGGCGGGGTTGGGGACTGGGGCGGTGTTTAGGGCGGCGAGAGGTGTGAGGTCTGCTGCTGTGGCGGGTGCGCTTGGTGGGATGGTGGCTGGTGGGGTTGAAAGAAGAAAGGAGTGGTCTTTGGGGGAAAGGGAGAGTTATGGGAATCATAAAGATCATTGCTTTGTGGTGTTTCTAGAGTAGGATTCTGGATTTCATATAGCATATAATAAATCTGTGAACCTTTTTTAGTTATATTTAATGATAAGTTTTACAGTTTGGTATTTGTAATAAACATGACTTCTTGCTCATGATCATCCTCGTTTTCTGTTCTTTTCATCTTTGTGCACTCTACAGTGTTCACACTATATGACGAGTCTCTGCCCAGTGTTTAAGAACGAAGAAACGTATCTAAATCTAATGAATTGAATTCAAAAATACATAACACAATCAATAGATCTGATGAAAAAACTCAAAAAATGATGGATCTGATCGAAAATTACCTGAATCTGATCTGGAATCGACGAAAAACGCGAGAAACCGATGAGATATGGGGTGGCCTATCATGCCAAAACCAATCTCTTTCTCATTTGTCAAGGACTAAAGCGTCTTTTTACGTTATTTGAGTACCTATAAATTTATTATAAAGGCAGATAGCTAATACATTATTGTTATAGTTTTAGGATATTGGGTCAATTGACTCAAAATATATTGAAACCGAACCGTCATTATAAAAAAAAAAACCTTTTTTAGCATAAGGAAACAACTATACTTTTGTTAGCGTTACTGTAATCGTCATGTCTGCCCAAACTATAATAGGTATTTCCTATATTATATTTTTTTCTGAAAATTACTGTAGTTTTACAATATGATAGTTTTTTTTGTAGATTGCTTTTACTGCATGATATTTATAATATCATGTATTTAAGATGCTAAATATTGTATTTTTTTTCTTACAACAAAACTTTAATCTAAGAAGCTGGTCCTACCGGTGTGGAAATCCAAACCGGAGATATAAAATTGACATAGAAAATAGCTGAAGAGAATTCCTTGCACCACGTGCAAGCTTGTCCGCCAGAAAATATTATAAAATGTTTCCTTGATAGAAAGTTTTAGAAGCTATTATATATACTAAAGTCTTTTTCCGCGCTACGCGCAGATTATCATATTTTATTTTTTTGTTTTTGAAATTATTATATAAGTAGTTTTGTTTAAATTTTTATTAAGATATATTTTATAATTTTTTTAGTTCTCTCCAGTTATATTATAATATTTCAACTTTTTCTACGTTATATCTAAATGATATTACTTTTAAATTTTTAGATTAAGATAGGAAATATTTTATGATATTTTAAAATAATATTACAAAAAAAGTTATCTAGTTAAAGAAGACGGAAATAAGTTAGAATTGTTTTTTTTTCTCTTGATCTTTGAGCTCCATTTACTTCTAATGTAGAATGATGTCCTATTGTTGTCTAATTATAATTTAGCTAATGCGTTTTGTATTTTAATATGTCTTTGTATCTAAGCATACTTTGATTTTTTATATATTCTTATGCCGTAAATATTAAATGGTGAATCCAAAAATAGAATTTTATATTTAATAGTTTCATTTTAAACATTGAATTTTCCAAGTTATGATTTTTTCCTGGTAGAGAAAATAATTTAAATGTAGTGTAACATACCATTAGAAACTTTGTTTTATATTACTAATCCATAGATAAACACTATAAAATGATTGTGGGATAAGAATTGTAAATTATGTAAGGTGATACAATACTGCTAATTTAAAAAACTATTATTTTTAATTAAATTTATACACATGTCTAAATTAAAACTGATTATTAATTGATGTTTAGTTTATTTATATTATAGCTATGTAATTACAGCAATATCTTATATATTAAAACAGAAGTCATGACTTCACTTGATGTGTGATATTTTAGTTGCATCCTCCTTAAACATTTATCAATGTATTTTCTTAATATTAATAATATATCATCTATGTAAATACTCTCTAATTATAATATATTTTGATATCTTTTCATTTTAAATATAATATATATATTTCAAACTTCTAGCAAATTTGTTGAAAAGGATATTTAAAAGATCTCAATTTTAAAAATCTTATCTAACTATTTTCACTAATTTCATAATTAATAATAAATATTACTATACATTAATATATAATCAGTTATTTTTTATAAAATAAAAAATAAAACTTTTATACTATTTTATTTATTTTATAATCATAATTTATCCTATTAAAATAATTGTTATACTGAATTAAATAGGATAAAAGTATACTAAGTTGATAAATTAATATATTTTATATTAAATATGTTGTATTATACATATATTCATCTAATTAATACACAAATGTAATTTTATCAAGATAAATATACAATAAGAAGAGACAAATACATGTGATGGTCTAAAACAATTGATTAAGTACAACATGGAAAATTATTATATCTGAAATAATTACAAACCTTTAAACATATGCTTAAATTAAAAAAAAAATATATAACAAATCTCTATAATATTATTTGAGAAGTCACTTTCTTAGGTGTCGCGCTCACGTTAACTCTCATGATGGTTGATTACTATGATACCCCTAATTAAAAATACAATTAAATATTATTTCCTTTTTAAAAATTTCCAAATAACAATATAAAGTAATATGGAAACATTTATAAAATTTACAAAACTATTTAAAAACGAAAATATAAGTATATATAATATGGTTTAATAAAAAAAGGAAAGTTCACAAAATAGTAATATTTAATTTAAATATATTTTAAATTGCATAAAATATACCTTTGAAGTAATAAAATACTTTATATGTATATGTTCTTAGATAAAAAAACAATATATGTATATAATGTGCATTCATAAAAAAAATTCACACAAAAATATTGCTATTAGAAAAAGAAATATTTTTTCTTTATATATATATTTTCAAAATAATTATTTTTGTATATATCTATCTATTTTATTAGATGATTACATAAAATAATCAACTAACATAAACTGATATATGTTTAATTGACATTTTTTATAATTAGTATTATTGAAATTATTATTTTTAGTATATTGATTTGACTATAATATCTTACAATTACAGTAAAGATATAAATTATATTTTACTTATATAGTATAATTTCACAAAAATAATCACTTTTTACTGACTATTTTAAGAGATACTAAAAATAAAACTAAAAATAAATTTAATAATAAAAATCTTTTAATCAAGTAACTACAATTATTTTAAAATATCACAAGAATATATATAATTTAACGAGGTAGATATATTATATTTTAATAGTTAAAATTATCTGTTTTAAGAATAAAGATTCTGATTTACTTAAGTATTTTGATTATGGTTATATTAAGTTTCACAAACATAAAAACAGAAAATAACTACAATTATTTTAAAATACCATAACATTATACAATTTAACGAGGTAGATACATTATATTTTAATAGTTAAAATTATCTGTTTTAAGAATAAAGATTCTGATTTACTTAAGTATTTTGATTATGGTTATATTAAGTTTCACAAACATAAAAACAGAAAATAACTACAATTATTTTAAAATACCATAACATTATACAATTTAACGGGGTAGATATATTATATTTTAATAGTTAAAATTATCTGTTTTCTTAATAAATATTTTGATTTTTAATTTTCTGTTTTTATGTTTGTGAAACTTAATATAACCATAGTCAAAATACTAATTCAGAATCCTTATTTTTAAAATTATCTAAAATAAATTTCAGTTTACCATCCAATCAATTTAAAGCATAAATTTGTTTAGAATTTATAAAATATTTTAATTATTGTAAATATTGATATGTGTTCAAAAGCTTCTAAGAATTCATTAGTTACTTATGTATGTAATTTAGAATCAGAAACTTTATTTTTTATTTTTATTTTCCTTCTAAGCAGAAAAAAATCTTAAGTTATATATAATCTTACTAAATATACTTATATTTCTAAGATAACAACCAGCATAAATGCAAATAAGACAATTAATCAAAAATTTAATATATTTAAAATATAAAAGATTATAGTTGAATTTAGAGAAATAGATAGAATCCAATATATCTAAATGATAACTAAATCGACCGTAAAACAATAAAATAGACTCAATGTAACATATCTAAAATTATATATATAATTAAAGTAATATAATATTATAATATAAATTAGACATACAAACTATAAATTAATTTAAAAATTAAAATAAATATCAATCAATTAATATTGTATATTTATTTTATAAATATACATCCCCGTGCATGAGCACGGGAAAATCACCTAGTATCTGTAAAATATATAAATGAAAAAATAAATATAACAAATATCTTAATAAGGAACTAATGTTTGTATGATATGAGATATCGCTGAAGTGTGATCCAAGTATATTGTATTTTTTTTTCCTTCATTCAGTCCTCAACAACCAAAGAAAAGACACATAGTAATGAAAAAGTGGTAATTCATAATAGTATTTCATATATTTAAGCGAACTTGTAGAGTACGAAAACACAACACATGTTTGTGAAGGAATACCTCAACTTTGCAAATCATTATTCATCACTTCAAAAAATGCAAAAACAGAAAGCTCAAAAATAGTTTAGATAAAGTTCTATTAGATTCCTAAGAAAAATGGAAAACTCAAGCTTCGCAAGATCTTTCCCGGGACAAAGATCGCTTCCAGAACAAAAA
Organism: Eruca vesicaria subsp. sativa; assembly: GCA_932364175.1. Classification (NCBI taxonomy): domain Eukaryota; kingdom Viridiplantae; phylum Streptophyta; class Magnoliopsida; order Brassicales; family Brassicaceae; genus Eruca; species Eruca vesicaria. The sequence continues at coordinate 120,676 of CAKOAT010201821.1, forward strand.
GGAAGGAATGTACCTGGTTTTGGCATGTATCCATGTGGAATGAACCTGACCATGTTTAGTTACTCTTTTGCAACACCAACTACAAACATATATTCTCCTTTAAACTTTACCTTCTGTAGAATCTAAGGGTGTTCTTGCCGGAAAATGGTAGCCCAAATATTGGTGTTTCCATAGGTAAGATACATCAAATTTCATGTTCCTAACGTTCTTTAATCATCATTAGATAATCCACCAGTCTCCTTCAATGGATTTTATAGAGTAGCCATCAGAGATCTGAGATTTTGGGAGAATCTTCAGAAAGAGTCTTAGATTTTTATTGTAAAATTAAGAAATTTAATAGAATATGTAATGAAAATAGAGAATACAAATGAACATTACTACCACATGAGGAAACATAATTGTGATTCTAAGCTCAATCAATCTGACCAAAAAATGATATTCCTCACGAGGTAGGAAAATAGATGAAACCGAATAAAGACTTGCATTACCTCAACCGGAACCTGGAAGCTAGGCTGGAAGAAACGTATTCCCAAACTCAATCCCTACCACAAAGCCTGGTGTGGAAAAGAACAGAAAACTAAATCGGTATCGGCCAAACATAAATCCGTATAGAGTAGTTTCAATCAGTGAAAATGTTCATCATAAAGAAGAGCACCATGCTAATAAAGAAGGCACATTTAACTGTGTTTATCGCTTCTCAGAATGAACTAATCAAAAAATTATCCCAGACTGTCCTACAGCAGGAACGACGTCATAATGAAAGCAAAGCTCCAACTACACGAGAACCAATTGGAAATCTGAAAACAAAAAGGTTGAGACATTCAGGACTGTAATAAAAAAAAAAAACATATGATTCCAATTAATAAATGTTTAAGGGAACCCATTGATAATCTTGTGATCAGTAAGAGGAGCATGTTCAACAACTTCACCAGTGATCTCATGACCAATAACACGAGGACTAGAGAATGGTATCTCTCCTTTCAACACATGTAGATCAGAGTGGCAAACACCACAAGCTGCCACAAACAAATTGAAGAATAAAAATTAAATCTTTTTATTATTTTAAAACGAAACAAGCCGTGAGGATAATGTTGGACATGGGTTTTACCCCCAACAAGGCCCATTAAGACAATGAATTAGCCCATCTCACTAGGAAACCCTAGTTCTCACATTCCTATAAATAAGGAGCTACCTCCTTATTAGAAGGGATTCTCTTCTCATTTTAGACTAAGAACACCTCTTAGAGATTTATAGATTCACTTTACATTTGTATTCACTCATTGTAATGAATCTTCATATCAATAAATCTTTTTGATGTTCTATTCTCATTCGATTTTTTTGTTGATTTCTCCTAAGCCTCAAAGATTTAAGAATTCAATTCTTAAATCTTTTATTGTTATGATTCTACAAAAACCACCATTTTTGGATCAAACAGTTGGCGCTAGAAGGAGGGGCCAAGGAGAATAATCTTTAAAGAAATCAAACCATGAGAAAATCTTAGATCTGAGTAAAAAAAAAAAAAAATATGAAGCTTTCTCAAGCTTTCACTCAGACGAAGAGAAGACCTCGACCGATGCTACGTTCCTCCTCTCGAAAAGATGAAGCTTTCTCAAGCTTCAAGCTTTGAGTCCGAGTGTCCTCCATAAACCTCCGGTCAAGCATATCAGTTGGGCCTGCAGGCCCAATTGTCCACTGAGGAAGCAGAAGCCCAATTGTCCACTGAGGAAGCAGAAGCCCAAGTGTCTGAGTTTCAAAATCGACGACTTCTCAGCTCTGCCGGAGTCTCAATCCATGGCGATCCTCAGGAGCTTTTCAACGTTTCTGAGTTTTGGATCTGCACACGTCTTGTTCGACGAATTGACTGAGAGAACCTCTAACTGCATTACTTCTCCTCCTTCCTCCGATGCCACCCAATGTCACCACTGCGACAACACCTCCACATGATGTTTCTCCGGCGAGATAGTTTCTGCCACCAAGATCAAGTCTTGGCTCGGTTTGTTAGCTCCTCGCAAGCCTGATGTTACGGATTCGACACTTGAGGCTAAGATGCGATCACTGGCCACGATAGGGTGAAGGTGGGTCTCAGAAAGCTTGCTACTTTGATTGCATAACGGCATGTTATCAAGTCTAGTCAGGCTAGGTTTCTCTGAGAATTGCATCACGGCACTATCTGTAGCCACACGAGGCTCAGTGGATAGAACACTTGGGTTGTAAGAAAAGTCGAATTTTGCTAAGTGTTTGAGGTTCGATATCTCTGTTTGGTAATGGTTTTATGCGTCTTGTGCTTGGTGATTTGACGATCTGGGTTTCTTCACCCAAGCTCTCGAGACTAGCTCGCCGTAATCGGCACAAGCTCCTCGTTAACGAAGGCTATCTCGTCAGCCAACAAACTCGGCACGAGAATTTGGGGTGGCAACGAGAAGACGACTTCATGACAGACCCTCCGTCAATAGGACATGACTCAGCGACACCAAACTTTGGTCTTATTAAGCACAAGACCGTATCCTCTTCTCTATAGATCATCATCACCACAAGCTTCTTCGTCAAACAAGCTTCTGTGTGAATCAACGCGTAGCAACCCCAACTGCTTCTGTGTGAATCAACGCGTATCAACGCGTAGCAACCCCAAACAAGCTTCTGTGTGAATCAACGCGTATCCTCTTCTCTATAGATCATCATCACCATAAGAAAAGTTTGATTCATTATTTCCGTCTCGGCAACGACTTCCCGAGAAGCCACCTTGGAACACTTGTTTCCTTCACCGAAAAGATAAGTCGTTTTATTAAATCATTACGTGCTTATGCTTTGATCATTTTTAAATTAATGTCACTGTAGACATTATATATAACTGTGATTCATATTATTAAATAACTTTAAGCTGCTCACTCTGATATAGCTTTCATGATATGACTTATGTTACAACTTTATTCCTCGTACTCTACACATGTTGATGACTGATAATTATCATGATATCATGAGAAACGAGCTCCACCGTTTACAATATTGAGACAAGAATCCATAACGATCTAATCATAATTATCTTTTTGTGAGCCAGATAATAACGATTGTTGAGCCAAAAAGAAGAGCCAGAACCGAGCAGTAGCCATGCTTTGAAGAGAAAACTCAAAGTCTCGCATTCCACTTGCTTCCGTTTATGTTCATGGCATCTCGGCGATCACGGTTCAATCCCGGTGCCGGTTCACACGACTTTCCCAAGCTATGCAGCTTGCTTGTTCACACTCTTTAAAAGTCACAAAGAAAAAAGGAGAGAAGGAGAAACTTTCATCTCCAACCACTCTCGACCACTCATCATCAAAGATAAGTTTCATATATTTAAATCTTATGAGTATTTTTTACTGTTCGTGAGCTTTGCACATTGTTTAGTAATCGCTTAATTACTATTATCATTTGCAACTCGTGAGCATTTAAAAACAAATTTGATGGCATGATTATTAATTATGCAAAGTTGGTTATTTCTTTGGTTTATATCGATCTAATCATGATTATGCTTTTGTGAACCAGTGATCATTGAACCAAAGAGAAAAAGAAAACCAACAAGTGGTTGTCACCATCATGTCCTCGTGCTTCAAAGGATGACTCTCAGCCACGAGCTCATCGGAAGCGGTACAAGCGGCACAAGCCAGCGCGTTTCTCGACATCATCATAGCCTGACGAACATACAAACTAGAAACTTGCTCGACATACAACGATCTCAACACGAGACTTCGGTTCAGTAATAGTTCGGTAACCTTGTATATTAGGCACGAATTTACTTTGAACTTGCTTTTTAGGAGGCACGAGTTTGCGAGTGACTCGCTTATTGTTAGACACGAGTTTACAAAAACTCGTCTTTGGCTAGGCACGAGTTTACAGAAACTCCCCTACTACTAGGCGCGGGTTCTAAGTAAACTCGCCTTTGTCTCAGCATGAGTCTAGTAAACTCGTCTTTCACTAAGCACGAGTTCAAAGTAAACTCGCATTTTACTAGGCACAAGTTCAGAGTAAATTCGCCTAAATCGTCACAGGTATGAATGGGCCTAATTCATTGTCTAATAAACCCTATTCGTAAAATTCACAGAGATCGACTTCGTCTCTCTCTACGAACTTGGAGGACTTATTGTTGGACATGGGTTTTACCCCCAACAAGGCCCATTAAGACAATGAATTAGCCCATCTCACTAGGAAACCCTAGTTCTCACATTCCTATAAATAAGCAGCTACCTCCTTATTAGAAGGGATTCTCTTCTCATTTTAGACTAAGAACACCTCTTAGAGATTTATAGATTCACTTTACATTTGTATTCACTCATTGTAATGAATCTTCATATCAATAAATCTCTTTGATGTTCTATTCTCATTCGATTTCTTTGTTGATTTCTCCTAAGCCTCAAAGATTTAAGAATCCAATTCTTAAATCTTTTATTGTTATGATTCTACAAAAACCACCATTTTTGGATCAAACAGATAATATGCAATTTTACCTTTGTTTTTTGATGAGAATTTCATCAACTTTGGGTCGAGGAATGTGAAATTCTTCGATGGTTAGTGGCTGATTTGGCTCGCGATACACCACTCTGCGCATGTATCCACCGGAGCTCACGTGATACCCAGTGATAGATGGCGGAGAGGGTTGACGATCGTCGCCGGAGGCTCTGGTTTGTAGAGATCTAACAGAGGGAGAAGAACCAAGAGAAAGTCGAGATAGAGAAAAGAGGTTTTTTGATTTCGGTGTTTGGGTTGCTATTAATAACTCTGAGAATTTGATTTTTGTGACTGTGGTGAAGGGGAGAAGTAGCAATACACAGTGATTGGAGACTTGCCGGTTGACACATGGGACTTCAGATTCTTGAGAGAGGTTTTCGGGTTTGAGTGGAAGCAAGTTACTGCGAAGCAGTTTATAAAGAAGTAGAGAGGGAGATGAAACGAATTCATTAAGGAGGATAGGAGGTTTGGTAACTGATATTAAGAGGAAATAGAGAAGACAAAAGTGATCGATGATATTGGAATTTTTGAAGTTGTCTTAGATTGGGCCATCAATATATTCTGAGCGCACATGCAAGAAGAGAATTTTCAGAACTGACTAAATAAAGCTGACGTGGAGAGATGAAGTTTTCTTTTTGGTTGATTTAATAATCCAATGTGATAATCTCAGAGTGCTTTATATTTGATTTTTAGCATTGTTACTAGAGCTTGTACCCGGGTGTAAGATATCAACATATCTATAATTTATTTATATTTATACTATTATTAAAAATGTAAATTTGCTTAATTGTCATATTGTACATAATTTTAGGTGGTTTTAGTTATTTTTCATATTTTTATGATTTTAACTAATAATTAATTATTAGTTTTAATGAATAATTAGATTTATTAATATATATTTAATTATAATTAAAAATAAAATAATTAACCTTAATTAAAAATAAATTTTATTGATTAGGTGATTATGATTACTTAAAAATATTTATATTAATTAACCATAAACTAAGAGCAAATTAATATATAATAAGATATTCATTAAAACTATGAAATTCATTGATTTGCTAATTATCATTATCGAAAAATAATTTCTGCTATGTAATAAATTTTTTATTAACGTTAATGAACAATTATATCTATTAATATATTATTAACTATAAATTGAAAAAGTGATTTTTAATAATCATTGTATAAAAATATTTTTAAAATCTGTTCCTTTTTAAAAAATTTTGGACGTGTCCATTACTTTATCTGGGTCGGTGATTGATTTTTAACACTAAGTTAATGATTTTTTTTTTTTTTTTTTGTAAAAACACTGTGTTAATGTTATATATAGCTTAGTTCATTCCTGCTTGTATCTTCATATTTTAAAACTTTGACTGCGTACTGTGGACGTTAGCAAGCCAATATACGTATGTGTTATGTATCTAAATGATGAGAGTAGGAGTCAAGCCGTGCTTACTAATGATTTTTTAAAGCATTTCTTAGGCACTATTTCATGTAAAATTCATATGTACAGCTTACTTATAAAGTTATAGTTTTGTATGGTCCATTGGTAACTTTTTTTTCTAATTTAACTGTCTTTTAAATTTAGACTACTTCAAATATTTGAAGACTTTTGTTCTACAATCACATCTTAACTTCTTAAACTGATTAATTATGAGTATAGCTACATTTAAAAACATTTTTGAGTTTTTATTACTTCTAAGTATATCAGTTTATATTTTACGGAATGTTATAATGAAAGCATGTTATTCTTGAATCTTAACCACTTTTAATTATCCTGATCACGTTTGTTTGCATATTATTATGTATCTTAAAATTGTAAAAAAATGTGATTGAAAACTAATACTATGTGATTTATATTAAAAAAAAATATTTTCTAAAGCTTTATCCCAAAAAAAAATATAATATATTATGTGTTAAAGTTTTTTAAAGAACATAAAATAAAGTACTTAAGGGTGTTTCTTATTTATGAAATTATTTCACGGAAAACAAATTTTATTATTTCATTGAATTTTTGTAGTAGTAAAAGTTACAAATATTAATTCATTTGGCTTATCTTTACTCCATTAAAAGCTCTTAATAAAGCCCTATGAACATGTCCATGTCAGCAAAAATATTCAGCTAATCAAAACATTTGTTTCATCACATCAGCAAATAATTTTGGGTCTGATTTTTAACATAATCAAAATTGGCTCGTTAAGCCCATAAAATACAAACCCTGAATCAAAAGAAAGTAGACGATAATTTCTGTTTCGTTTGTTCTTCGCCTTTTCTCCTTCCCAAGCATGAACGATGGTTGACGAAGCAGCAGCAGCCTTAGCATCCAAAGCTTCGGTATCTGGAACTCCCGTAAACTAGAACTTAACCAAGCCTCGATCGAAGCCACCGTCGAATCTGTTGTTTAAGGCGACACTGAATCGTCCTGCAACAACAACGTGGCGGAGAGTGCTGTGACTGATGGCGTCTCTGAAGAGGAGCGTGAGAAGACTTTTGAATTCGCTGATGAACTTACTGAGAAAGGCTCTATGTTCTTGAAGGAGATGGATTTCACTGAGGCTGTTGATTGCTTCAGCCGTGCTCTCGAAATCAGGTATCCTTACACATTTCAGGAAGATTTTGATTGAGATTTTGATCTATTAGATTTGCAGCAACACTGATAGATTTGTTAGTGAGATTCAAATGTGGTGTGTTGTTTGGTATGGATTTAGGGTTGCACACTATGGTGAACTCGCTGCTGAGTGTGTAAACGTGTACTGCAAATATAGATCAGCTCTCCTGGAGAAGGCTCAAACTGAAGCTGATCCACTTGGTAGCGAAGGCTCTGTTTCTGATCGGCGGCACCGTTCTCCTAAAGTGTAACGAAATCCACTACTCGGTGGACCACTCTCACGTCATCTCTCGCTCTCTCAGCGGCGAAAAGATCTCTACTTTCTTAAGCTTTCTTTTGAATTTCATAATTCTCCCAAAAAAAGATGAAAACTTTGTGCTGATTCTAGGTTTTTTTTTAGTTTTTACTAAAAGTTTTTTAAGGAGCAGGCATCAAGGGATCCTGATAATTACTTCAACATAAGGTTTGTATTGTTCTTTATCACTCATGATGGATTGGGTTGTTAACTATGTCTACTGTCACTGCTGCAGGAAACATGATGTTATTAAAGAGGGTATACATTTGATTCTAGCACATTCTTAGAGATTCTCTTTCCTTATTTTATTCATGTACGAGCTTATTTCATTTACTCTTAATAGATGGCAATGGTTTTAGGACAAGTACAATAAGACTTGGAGCTGATGTCATTGTATTCTCATGCTGCCCTGGAAAAGATGGAAATAACCGCCTGCAAACAAGGAAAGGTTCAGGTAAGACACTGTAATGAATTCTCAAGGAGTTCAAAAGACTATCCTCGGTTCTGATGGTGCGGTGGTTAAGGAAAGGACCAAGAGGAAATGGAAATCCAGTGAAGATGATCATCATTGCTGTTGGATTGTTTCTGATGTGGAGAGAGCTCTGAATGTTGTGGAGGAGATGGAGAGAGTGGGGGAGGATTTTGTGAAGGAGATGGAGGTGATGAGGCGGAATTTGGAGCCGGCGTCACAGATTATGACGGTGGGGATGTTGAGAGGTTCGAGGCTTTGAAATGTTGTGGGTCTAATGGAGGTGCGAGGAGTAGGAGAGGTGTGTGGAAAGGGAGAGATGGTTGAAGAAGAGTTGGGGAGAGGGAAATAGCGTTTTTACTGATGTTCGACGTTGCAAAGCTTGATCTTTGTTTGTGGGATTTGCTAATGACTTGGTAAGTCTTTTTCTTTCGATATAAGATCTTCCATGCTTTTTGATATATGTTCAAACTATTGAAACGATCTGGGAAAGTATTAATTTGCTTTAAGAATACGTATCTCTATTTGATTGTCTGTAGAATGCATCATATTTTTGTAAAAAGATGTGATTGTGCTGAACTGTTCTTATGTATGTGTATGAACGTTGGTATGCGTTTTGTCAAATGCATAAGCTTTGAAGTTCTTCCTCATTTTAACGTCTTAGAAACAAAATAAACAATACCAAAGTAATATGTTCTATCATAGGCATAATAAACACGAGCATAATAGTTGCAATCAAGGCTAAAACAATTTTATGGTGAAATGTCTTTCTATTTACTTTTGGTCTTAATCTAAATGTAGGGAAATTGCAGTGAGGGAAAAAAATATAAACGGCTTCTTTTCTTCTTGATCGTTGTGGTTAGTAAATCAATTATAATCTCATTTTATGGATACAACAATTTTCTAAGGCTTACATAGATTTCTTAATTGCTTCAGTGCAGTTAGCCTCTCCCAAATAACAATTATACATATAATTGGTTAAATATGAAAATTCTACAGCAGGTGAAACCAATAAGAACACAAAGGATTCAAGACCAACTGTCTTTTTATTAAGAATCACGTAAACAATCTTTTACAAAGACTTGTCTAATCTGAATTACACAACGCCACACACGGCTTGCCACAGACCAATTCTTAATCTACCCTTTGTGTGAACCAACCCCTGTTGATCACGTTTACAAATCACTCACTTCCTGAAACCCCAAAACCCCTGTTTTTGTTTCTGTGAGAATATTACGTTAAAAGCTTAACATAATTCTAGGTCCAAGCTTTTCTATATATTGCCACCAAATCTTTCCAATTGTGCAATATATCTTTTCCTTAAAATCAGCATCACCAAATCTTCCAATTTGTGATCTGAGGATCTTCTAGTTTGTGAATCACGTCCAAACAAGATCAGCCAATGAAAACTCTCCACGTCACCACGCTTTAGTTCTTCATTCTACGTGCCTTGTGTAACACACTAACGCCCA